>JARUHE010334201.1:0-10746 GCA_031471125.1 Archaeomysis grebnitzkii | reverse complement strand
ATTTGTGATTTATATTCAGGATAGGTTAGGCTAGGTTAGGTTATGTCAGTAAAGGTATTATTTTACAAAATAAGTGAAATATTAATGTTTTTCATGTTCAGTACTTTTTTTTAGAGATCTAAAGTAAAGTTTTGCCATATGCACGTATTAGGCACGTTACATTCACAAAAGCACTTTCGTATGTATTTTGTTGGGCAAAACTTTACTTTAGATCCATATAAAAAAGTACTAAAAGTATTGAACATTGAAAACATTAATATTTCACTTATTTTATGTAATAGAACTTTACCCTACCTGACATAGCCTAACCTAATCTAACCTAACCTAATCTAACCTAACATAAATCACAAATAAAGATTAACATTGAAGAACTAAAAACGTCCCAAAATTAATAGTACTTTCTTGTTAAAGTTGCTAGATTTGATTAAGGGATCTAAAGTAACATTTAGCCCGGTAACATAGTATTTTGGAATTAATCGCTCGGCAGTGTCTAATGGAACTGCTTATAAATAAAGGTTTTTACAATCATTTTCTTTCTAAAGTCTTAGAAAAACTACAGAACCTCACCTAACCCAACTTTATCGTACATACAGAGTGTAAATATACAAATAAGAGGACCATTAAAAAAGAATGGCAGACGTACGATTTTGATTTGCCATTTATAACATGCTGTAATCACTTTCAATAATTTGTAGCTTAATAAACAGGTGACACTTCAGGACAGCTACTCTTTTTTACGACACAGGCGTATTAACACATCCTTTTTACTTTAATAATTTTTATAATTTCTTTCGGGAGCTTTTTTATAGGTCCTCTTATTTATATATTTACACTCTGCACATACGAAAAGTTTGGGTTAGGTGAGGTTTTGTAGTTTTTCTAGAACTTTCATTGGTTTAATACGCCATTGTTGTAACAAAGAGTAACTGTCGTGAAGTTTCACCAACAAACATATTTCATTATAATATAATTTTAATAAATGTTATTTTTGATGAAAAAACTATTGAAAAAATTGCAAAATTGCCTGCATGTTGGTAAGATTGAATATTAACCATGAATCATTTCTAGCAACCTTAACAAGAAAGTGCTATCAATTTAGGGAGATTTTTAGTTCTTCAATGGCAACCTTTATTTGTGATTTATGTTAGGTTAGGAAATATTAATTTCATGTTTAGTACGTTCAGTATTTTTTAACTATATCTAAACTATGTTTTTGCCGTGGATACAACGCACCAAACAAAGACAACGTACGTTTGGTACGTGAGGTACGTTTGGTATGCGTACGTATATACATACAACACGTGTATTGTGTGAAGCAAGTACAGGGCCATCCTTTAGAGCTATAATTGCCACATTCTCCATAGGAATTACGGAACTATTCCAGTTTAGCGCCTAGTTTCGTATTTAAAAAATTGTTAACTAGAAACTACCCTACATAATTTAAAAAGTACCTCGCATCTATTTGTATTTGGATATTTAAAACGAAGCATTATAAAAAAACTCATCAAGCATTACCTAACCCAACCTACTTGTATGGAAAAAGAGTTTTTATTACTACCCTAAGAAATCTAAGTGTTTTTCATCATGCTTAATCTGACATTACATGGAATACCACGGCTGTGCTTGTAACATCTCACTTCATATATAGTAACATTTCGACTTACTTCGAAATTTACATATAAAATACCCTACATTTCTTACTTTTTACATTAGATAATCTGAAAATACGAAACCAGGCGCTTGACTGGAATAATGCCGGTATTACTATTGGAGTGGATAATGTGAAAGCCTAAAACATTGGTCTGGGCAAGTAGAAAGGGGTAAGCCAAGCTGGTAAATGTTAGGAAGATTCCAAAAATTGCCGACACAAATGAAATTATGGCATTCGTGTCACCGCACGGGATTGAAGCGTTATTTCATTCACAGTTTATATAATCGAGAAAATAAATAAACTGAAGAGAAAGTTTTATAAAAAACAAACAAATCAAGAAATAAATAAACTGAAGAGAAAGTTTGATAAAAAAACAAACAAAAAATGAAACGGATGCGAACATCTATCTCGTACAAAACCCAAACAGCGGATGATCTGATTGAAGTAACAACTCCTTAGGGTAAGAAACTAGAGACAGTCTGTTTTCCTCGATTTCATTAACTTCAATATTTCACTAATAGGCTATCCTTTACTTCTCCAGAAACCAGTATTTAAGCAAATTCTAACATCGTCACTCACTAAACAAAACCTAACCTGACCTTGTTCCTCAAATGGTTTTCGGTGGCCAAAAACACCTATAAATATAAACATATGTACTATTGGGTAAATGTGGTCTTAACATTGCACTTTGCGAAATCTAGCAACTTTTAAAAACGTGTGGTATTTCTTTTTTTTAATAGCAACACAAATTCGGCTCATTTCACATTCAAATGGGGTATGTTGTTGAAACACATCCTGTCCGGTGATACATTTGAACCAAATGTTTATTTGGCACCAACCAAGTGTATGAAATAAAAGAGACCAAACAATATAATCCAACTTTGCCAAAGTTTTATCTCATTGGATAATTATTATCAAGATGTCTTGGCCAATTATACAATGTTTTATTGTGTGCTCTAATCGATGGTGAAATAGTCAGAATCTTTTGGCCTACCTAATAAAATATTTAATTTAAACTCAAGTAAGTCTTATTTAAAATTATATAACAAAAAATTTATATGCTTTTCGATTAATTTATATTCATACTAATAATTCATTTCAGGAGACATTATAAATGAAATGAACCTTATCAATAGATAAGATTGTTTTGAATAAAAGACTCAAAATGATATATTTCAGTGTATATTATTTGCTCAGTTGAGGTTTTCTTTGCTTTCTACAATGGATTTCAAAAATTTGAAATGGGACTCCTCTAACACTAAACTAAACTACAGTAACCTTAAGCTTGATTATTCCAATACTAAACTTGACTACAATCATCTCAAATGGGACAATTCCAGTGCAGAACTGGATTGGCTTAAAGGGTAAGTTTTTTAATTTATTAAAAAAATATTTAGTTTTACTCAAAATATACCCAAAATATTTGGTGAGGAAGTATTGAAATTTTAAGTATATTTAAAATAGCCTGCTTAGCATTTTTGTGTTTTAATTAGAAAAAATATTTTTATTTACTTAGTTTTTGTCTAATTATATATAAAAATAATGTAGATTCAAATGACTATGATGAAAAATTGAAACATAATAAGTAAATCAATGCAATAGTTGTATGTACCAACTTAATTTGGAACTCACATCTCGGCACCGTGTAATGGAATACTATATAAATTTCACAATTTACAAAATAAAGTATTTATAAAGAAATAAAACTAACCGTACCTAACCCAACTTTCTCGTATGTACAGAGTGTGAATTTATAAATAAGAGGACGTATAAAAAAATTAATGGCAGTTGTACGTTTTTGATAACATTTTATAACAATTTAATATTACATTTATTTGAATAATTTTTTTAATTAAACATATTACAATTTTAATAAATGTTATTTTTGGTAGTGCTCATATAGTTTGACCAAACTTTCAATTATGTTTGTTGAAAAGTATCATTAAAAGAAAAATTTAGTCTTCACATTTTCATATTAAAGTAATCAACTATGGGTCATGTTTGATATTATAAAATTAATTGACATTGTCTGTTATACAATAATTAATGACAAAATTTCTTATAGCATGGACAATGCAGACATAGAGAACCACAAGCAAGATCTGGAAGTTTTTTGGGAAAGGTATTGCACACCATTTTTTTTAAATTTTCTTTCTATGATGATTAATTTGTATTCTTCTTTGATCATTTTTGTTGTTTTTTGATGGAATCTTTGTTCTTTATTTTTATTAGGGTATCCATCCTACGGATGCCCTATTACAATCGACATGCGTGGGTCAGTCCGTCGGTGTCTCACGTTCATAATTTAGGTGAAGGAAAATGTTAGTTTTTTTTTTATTTCACAGTTTTTGTATTGAACAAAGTTAATAGATAATGAGCTGAATAATAACTTTGCTTAAATAAGAAAATTCTATATACTATATTTTCTTTGAAAAATGGTGTTTTATAGCTTAAAATAACTTTTTTTTTTAAATTCACTGTTTTTATAAGAGGTGAAGGTAAATGTTGAAGTTGTTTTTTTTAATTTACTAATTTTTCTTGAATAATAACTTTGCTTAAAAATAAACAAGTTTCTATAGATTGTTTTCCCTAAAAATGATGGTTTCAATGAACTCAAAAATATTTCACTATTTTGATAAGAAGTGAAGACAAATGTTAAAGTTTTTTATAAGTTCAGTTGATCTGTAATCTAAGTTCTTGGCTTTTACTGAAACCATTTGTTACCTCTGGTTGATGGATTCCCTATTATATCCAAAAAAAAATTATTATTAAGCTGTGTTTGAAAAAAAATCTGTTTATAACTAAAATTGGATTGTTGTTGTTGAAGTGGTGGATGATTTGTAGACTCTAAACTAAATTTCTCATATTTTCAAAATTAATTTTTTTTTATAGAAATGTTCGTTCAAATGAAAACAAGCACAAGTAATTGCCACACATTAAAAGCGGTATTTGTATGTTAAAAAAATTGTGTAATTATTTAATACAATTCTATATATTAATATATTAACACTTTTCTTTTATTTGTTTCCAATAAAATCACGAATTTGATGGTAAATTGGCTAAGTCTATAAACTCCTAAAATGTCTATTATTTAAAAAAAATATAAAATATAAATTTTTGGCAAAAAGTAATTCAGGCATTTTACCTTTTTTGTCTAAACCTTCAAATAAAAATCTTTGTTAACCATGAATTTCAACTTTCTTATAAAAGTTATTTTTTAATAAGTAAATACTGGTTTCACAAAACTAATCCTTAGTGACACCAGTGTAGAATGTTGTATTCTTTATTTTCATTTAAACAAACTTTTCTGTAAAATAATTTGTTTCTTTTAATTTGAAAAATAATAAAATTCTGGTAGAGTCCACAAATCATCCACCTTTTCCAACAACAATGAGAGATCATTTATAGAAGCTGGTTTTTCAAACACAGTTTAATAAAGAACATATCATTATACACTGGTGTTACTAACGATTTTTGTAGTGAAATCAGCATTTACTTATTAAAACATATATTTCATAAAAAAGTCTAAATTTATGGTGAACCTAGATTTTTTATTAAAGCTTAATGAAAAGTTTGGTTTAAAACAAATGAAAGAACTGGAGGTTTTATGGTAGAATGCTTGAAAGACTTTTTGCCTATTATTCATCATCTGGCTTTTAATATAGACTATGTAAGATAAGCAATGTGGAAGATAGATGCATGGCCTTTATATTTGTACTGCTTAGATAAGTCATTTTTGAGGGCAGCAATAAAAGTAAACCATTTTTATAAAGAAACAAAGTAACTTATTTTTTATTAATCAAATTTAATGCATATATCTTTCATTTCTATTAAATGATCATAAAAATAAATAAAATGCTCAGTCTACTTCTGAGAAAAAAAAACACAAGGTGATAAACACCATAAAAACAATATGTTCAATAAATTCAAGTTTTAGAAAAAATTTTATCTAGGAAATGTTGATCATAATGCATATGTCTTTTATTTATGTTGAATGATCATTGCTCTGAAGTAAAAAATTGAGTTTACCTTTGAAAATATTTCAAGTTGTTAAATCTCTAATGCTAACATTAACGCTAATAACAACTCATAGAATGGTGCCTTAATGTATCCACTAAAAATATTACTATATAAAATAAATTAAATAAAAAACAATCAGAGGTTTGAGGCCTATTATTTCAATTAATATTAATTTTACAAAAAATTCCATGGACAATATTTGCTAGAAAGCACTTTATTTATGTTCAATAAAAAAAATTGTGAAATAATTTTTTTTTAAATATTTGAAACCTAATATTTCAATAAATATTGATTTTTATAAAAAAAAACTTGACAGCATTGATTGTGTTGGATCACTGTGTAGAACCACTGTTTAGAATTATTTATTTTAATAATTTGTGTTCATTAAAAAAATCTATGAAATGAAAATTTAAAGTGTTTTTTTTTGCCAAAAATGTGTAAAGTCCTTACTAACCTGAGATTTGAAAAAATATTATATCAATAAATATTTATTTTACAAAAATACCTATTAGACAATACTGTTTAGATTTATACATAGAGCCATTCATGTTCAATAAAAAAAGTCTGTAAAATGAAAATAAATAAAATTTCGTTAAAAGTGTACTATGTGGTGTCTAACCAGAGAGTAGAAAACTTAGTAATTCAATAAGTATTAAATTAACAAAAAGATTATACTATGTTATTTAGAATTTTATAAAAAACAACCCATATTCAATAAAAAAAAATTGAAATCTATTATTTCAATAACTATTTATTTTACAAAAAAAAACCTTAGAATTATATATTGATTTAAATTTAGAAAATTATTTTATTCAAAAATTTACCTAGTCTTGTCTAACCAGAGAAAAAAAACTATTGTTTTCCATAAATAATAATTTTTAAAATTTTTAAAAAATAATTTTGTACAAAAAAAAAACTTTGAAGTTTGAGCAAAATTTTTCAATTGATGAAAGGGTTCATCTCTGCCCCAAAAATCAGTAGAGGATTTTGCCACACCTTGAAATTGAATACTATTTTGTGTCTGTAGAGTTTTTTAATTGTGTACTTTAAGATGCACTTCATCATCTCCAAAAATAAATACTGTATTTTTATTCTATTCATTCATTTCTTTTTTATTATGTCTTAGATCACTATACTTTTAATCTAACATCAAACTATCAATGCAAGCTAAATTAAAAGACTGAAGAATATGATAAGCTATAGTACTAAGTAAAAATACAGTAGGGCAAGACCCTTTAGCACAAGGGTTTAAAGCTGACTGACGTCATCCAACTGATTATATCTCCGTTATTAGTTTGCTGATTTAAATGTCCTTTGGTACCAAGAATCTTAAAGGTTTAATGCTAATGTAGGGTAATTATTAGCTGAAATTTTTAAATAATTAGTAAATAATGTGTTTTTTGGTAATAAGGGATCAACATATAACACGTGGTCGACATTTAGTATGCTTACCCTAGCAGTATATAAAGCTGAATTGAAAACAATTTACCAAAACTTCAATAAAGTTGATGAAGCTTAAGTACACCCTGGTTTAAATTTTTTTCATTTGAATCAAATGAAAGAATATTCTTAATATATTAATGTATAGAATTGTATTAAACAATTACAAAAATGTATAACCTTTTTGAATGTACAAACATAGGTTTTAATGTGTAGCATTTATTTATGCTATTTTTCAATAAGATTAAAGAATTCCTTGTTATTTTGAATTCTCGTTCACAGATATACGGCTGAAAACTCAACTGAAGAGAATAAAGACAATTTGAACCCGGTGACTGTTTTGAAAGGACATTCAAATGATGTGACAAGCGTAGATTTTGCCGGTCGGTCGTTACTTGCCACAGCATCATCGTAAGTTTATTTTGTAGAGCTCGTATATTATAAAGTTATATTAGAAAATTAGTTTTTGAGAATTTCATAAGCAAAAAGATCTATATATGTGTTGTCTTTCTGTTGTCATCCATAAGTATTTAAATATCTACTTTGAATAAAGAAGTACAGAATACTTAATTTAATGAAAGTTGTTTGTTCTAAGTATTAGTAATTATAGAGTTATAGTCAAAAGATGAAGGTCTGGACTGCAAAAATTTTAATTATAAGAGCTTAAAGTTGTATTAAGTGGGTAAGACCTCTTTTTTTATCTAGTTAGAATTTTTTTTATGTTTTGCTACAAATTCTTCAATTAAAGTGGATTTAATCTATTATTTTTTAAAAATGTGTGTGGGTCAGCTTGCCTGCAATGGCATCTCAGTTTCATATTTTTGATAAAAGCAATTGTTGAAGTTTGAGGTTTTTATTTTACTTTTTTTTATTGAATAAAATTTATAGCGAATGATATGAGATTTTTGTTTAAATGTTTAAAAGAAAACGTGTTTGTTATAATGATCTAATCAATACTATCAGGGGTAATGTTATTATTGAGTGAAAGCTCTATATAGGTTTTCATTTTTCATTAGCTTCCTCATCTGCATCTGGAAACAGATTTTTTTGCAGATAACTTTATTTAATAATAGTTGTTTATTTTAATTTTCTACTTAATTCTGCCAGCAAATTATTATTTACCAAGTCATAGCCACCTAAACCCGCCTTTTTAAATTGGGTTTATTTGTCAGCATAAGTTGAAGTTACAAAAAGTTTTGTTGAACAAAAATTGTTTATTATGACCATCTAACCAATACCACCAAGAGTAATTTTTTTTATAAAACCCTATTTATCGAATTAGCTACAGCCCAAAAACAGAGTGTTTTTTACTTCGCACATAATTTCTGGTCATCTATGGCTAGTTGGCTTTTGATTTAATATAAGTTAAATATAATGGTGAGTAATAACTTTGCCTACAATTTTTTTATAAATGTGTTTCTTATTGTTTCACTAATTTTACAAGAGGTGAATTAAAATTTTTTGCATAATTTGTTTGAAAAATTAAAGTTCTAGATAATATTTGAAAACATTTTCCCAAATTTATTTACAAGAGATAAAACAATTCGAGTGTACAAATGGAAAAGCGGAGACCAGTTTTGTGAGGTGCCTTATTCCCCCTTGGTCGGCCACCGTTATGGCATCAACTGCATCTCTTTTTCCCCTTTTGGAACAAAACTTGCTTCAGCCTCCACAGATGGAGTGACAATTATTTGGGATGTGAAGGTAAAGAATTTTTTTATTATAATAGCAATTATTTAACTGGTTATTTACCCTTTTTTTCATCAACTAAGTATTTGTATTAAAAACTTATGTTTACATCATAAAGCTAAAGTGATCATTTACAAACATGAAGATGATTTTGAATTTATCTTTTTTGTATGGGCTTGGTTGGTTCTTACTTCTAATATGCTGATATGTTGGTTAAAAAAAAAAATTTCAGGAGTAGAAAAAATAAAATAAAATTTTATTCATATAAAAAAATGATATTTCCTTTTCTCATTAAAACTACTGTATATTAAAATAATTTGTGAAATTTTTTGAAGACTGGTGAAAAAATATGTGGTCTTCAAACAAGTAATGATGTGGCTATTAGAGTTTGCACATTTTCTCCAAGCTCCGCATTCCTTGCTACGGGTGGAGACGATGATCATGCAGCTCTTTGGGAAGTTTCGACACTCTCTCTTTTGAGGTGAATTTGTTTTTTACGTATTGCTTTATCACTTTAACTTCCACTTACTTAATATAATGGTGATAAAAACATTCTTTGTCTTATTTCATCCCTAACCTAATCATTCACTGTCGGATTAAACTCTTATTCATTAACAAATTTTCATTCTTTCATTATAATTTATGGAATTACTATTTTTAATTTTTTGCAATTAATTATTTTCCTCTTGATAAACCTGGAAAGTTATTGTGCTGAGTTGTTTCATATGAGGTGTATGTAAACACATGCATGTATTCAAGAGCTTGTGTATTCGTGTGCTTTCTTTTATCATCCAAGATGAGTTTTCTGTTTTCTTAAATGGTATAGAACTTCCATCTTTATCTGCACTTATGATAGTGTATTATTAATCTCATTTTATTTAAAAGATTGTCCCATTATGATCATGTGTGGAATGTTTCCATATTTCGAAACTTACTTTACTTTTTCAGAGTTATCAACTTATCACATTTAAATTTTATCTTCTTAGT
Organism: Archaeomysis grebnitzkii; assembly: GCA_031471125.1. Lineage (NCBI taxonomy): Eukaryota > Metazoa > Arthropoda > Malacostraca > Mysida > Mysidae > Archaeomysis > Archaeomysis grebnitzkii. Next base: position 959 of record JARUHE010334201.1, on the reverse strand, counting down.
TCGTAGATGAAATGACGTAAGATTATTTTTCAAGCCAAACATTTATGTATTAATTGTCTGGTGTAAATTAAATAAAAGTCAATGTTTGTTCAACAGTGCCTCATCTTTCTGGTTAACTTAAAGACAGTTTAGATTGTTGAATTGTTTTTTAATTAGAACGATGCATTCTTGGCTTTAATTCCTTCATTTTTAACGAGCATTGCACAGCAAAAGCTCTACATAGGTTTTACTTTTCCGTCATCTCCATCTACACCTGTGGCATAAAATTTTGCAATAAAGCATAATTTCAGGTATCGGCTAATTATTTTGATTTTATATTGATATATCATCACAATATACTTGATTAGGAAAATGTTTGTTTAATTTACCAACTTGATTAGAATAATGTTTACTAATTTGTTGATATTTTATGACAATTTTGGCTAAGGCCAAGAAGTTTTGTTTACCAACTTATTTTGAGCATAACTTTTTTCTTTTAGTTTTACAGCACTAATTAACATAAATGAAAGATATATGCATTATGAATGATGTATCTTGAATAAAATTTTCTATAAAACTGAAATAACTTAGTTTTGATGCTGATTTTCAACTCTCTTTTTCAAAGTAGACTAAACATTTTTTTATTTTTGGTTTTACAGCAATAATTATTGAACATAAATAAAAGATGTATGCATTATGAATGATCTATCTTGAATAAAATTTTCTGTTGAACTTGCATTTATTGAAATAACTTGGCTTTACTACAATAATTATTTAACGCACATGAAAGATATAAGCATTATTAATGATCTACAGTCACCGCAAAAAACCTTGAGACCTTGCCTAAAATAATGTAAAATTATACAAAAAGAGTAATTAAAAGTTATTTATTTAAGTTTTGACTTACAAATTGAAGCACGTAGATAGAGTTTAATACTTAGTCATGTTCCCTTTGCTTTTTATAACCAAGTTGAGTCGTT
>JARUHE010334190.1:0-10747 GCA_031471125.1 Archaeomysis grebnitzkii | reverse complement strand
TTTCTTTCTTTCTTTCTTTCTTTCTTTCTTTCTTTCTTTCTTTCTTTCTTTCTTTCTTTCTTTCTTTCTTTCTTTTTCTTTCTTTCTTTTTCTTTCTTTCTTTTTCTTTCTTTTTCTTTCTTTTTCTTTCTTTCTTTCTTTCTTTCTTTCTTTCTTTCTTTCTTTCTGTCATCGCATGGCATCACATCTTATTCCTATAGTATCCTTCTGCCAATGTAATGTTCGCCTCTCAACATCTTGGTTTTACTTATCGACTCTCAAGTCGTGTTTCAGTCCTATGGATTTGTATCTGAATATTTAGTAGTCCACGATTACAATACTGTTGGCGTATAGCTGCACCAAAGTACTTACGTCACAACAATGCTTTCATTTGATATCCATATTTATGCTAACTATATCTAATTTTACTTTCATATTGCAGATTTGTTGTAGATAGCTTAAATTAATAATAAGACAAAAGAATGAATATGAAGTATTATAACAAACTGTTATGTTTATTTATGATGACATTAACAAGTACTCAAACAAATACCTTACCTACAGTTTACAAATGCAAATGTAGTGCGAGTGAAATTTTAATAAATGACAAATGCTATCCTATGGTGACCTCTACATGGATACCTTTTTTGATTGATTACAGTTCATGGACATTTTCTGTGCTAGAATTAAATAGAACATTTAGCGTTGAAATAAGTGAAATCGAGTATCCAAAAAGTTATTTAGAAATGAAGCTTAACTATTCCATGGCTTTGATGGAGGTAAACACTTACACTAACATCACTTCAAGTAAATCTACTTTTGCTTTAACTGAAAAAGGAACTCTAATTGATAGACAAACTGGTTTTTCTTATGATAACTTGAAATTTTGTATTGAATATTCTTCGAATAGGTTAAATAAAACGACCTTAATTGCTCAAACGTACTTAAAGCCACCAGACGTACCGAGATGTTGCTCAGATGATCAAGTTTTTAATCAAGAGACAAAGTTGTGCGAACATACTGATAATAATTTGTTATACCCATTGATAAATGTTGGTGAGAAACTAAAGCGCTGGCCCCAACCTTTAAACAGCTTCGAATTCACTCCAAAATGCTCGGGTAATGAAACCTTAACATTTATAGAATTAAAGGAAGGATCGCTTGCCAATCTAAATTACCGAAATGATGAGTTCGTTTTAAAGTTTAGCTGGTCTTCAATCAATTATCCTCTAACTCTAGATACTCATCAGTTCTGTTTAACTCCAGGTGATGATAACATTGATTACATATTTTACAAAGTAGTTTTTTGTTTTGATCAAAGTTCTGTTGAGAGCACTCTTAATTGCTCTTCGGATTCTTGCCTAAGAAAATGTTGTGATGAAAATGAAATTTTCAGCTACACCGAAAGATCGTGTGTACATGCTATGCCAGGACTTGAATGGAAAAATCCACATTCCAACTTTATAGAAAAAGTTTTTGGGTTTCCTCATTGTCAAGACTTTTACCCAATGAATCATGAAAACGACAAGTATGATCTATACAGTAACGGGTCAATTCACTTGCCTGATAGAGAAGAACTATTGAAGGCTCACCAATACTGCATCGATAATTTTCTTGATCACGGTGGAAATGTTCAAACATTTCCACTTGTCTGCTTCATACAAGAGGAAGTATCAGTAGATCAACGCATCCACAGTGTTAGTATGGGCGTGATTTTGTCAGTATTTTTAGTAAATATTTGCCCTTTAGTTGTTCTTCTATTGTATGGAACGGTGAATCAATGGCGAAACTCAATGTGTAAAAGAATTTTGTTGGTGTATGTGATCAACGTCATGGTCAGTGATGTGGGGATTGCTGTCTCGGCGTTAAATCTCAACATGGATGCAGTATCCTGCAGAGTCATTGGTAAGTTATTTTATTGGTTTTTAGCAAACTAAAACTGTTTGATGACTTGACCCGTCTAAAAAATAATTCAAGTTTTTTTTCACAACTAACAAATAGGTTTATTTTTAGTGATGTAATTGATCTTTATGAAAACTTAAAATAATTTGGCCTTGGGTAATCTAACATTTAAACTGTTTGATATCTTTAAGGAAAAAATTCCTTTCTTACTGTCTTATTTAAAATAATTTTATAAACAATTTAAAAATGTCAAAATATTCCAATACATTATCATTAAATTCAGCTACAAAAAGCAAATAATTGTTCCGCACTTTCGGTAATATTGTATTTTTAAGGGATGTGGTGCTATACTTTTTGCGCTCACTGTTCAATAATCATTGAATCATCGATCATCATTGATGACAATCGATGAATACTGATGATTTATAAATTTCACCCCACCATTCACTTTAAAATAATAATAAAGGCTACATTTAAAAAAAAAAATTGTAGAAGACCATAAAACACTAAAAATGACGTCAATAAAACCAAAATCTTTGTATAGTCAATTATTAAACCAGTTACTGTATAATTGGTAAATGCGTAAGCATCAGGTGACCAATCAATGATCATTGATGATCTATGAACAGCGAACGCAACTACTGTATAAGTCAACTGCCATAGCCACGTTGAAACACCGCTTCCCGTTTATTCAGCGAAGTTAAGCAACGTTGGATAGGTGACCGCCTGGGAACACCAGATGCTGTTGGCAAAGCCCAGTGGTGAATGTGCTGCACTTTTACCCAGCGGTGCCAGATTGGTATGACTAAAAACCTTTATAAAAATCCTGTATAACCTTGTTAAATCATTCAATGAATTTGTTTTCGTATAGGTTATATTTTTGTTTATGTTTTAGGCATGAATACATTGTATTTATTGTTTTACATTTTTTGGCAAGTTTTCAATGAAATTTAAACCAAATTCAAATCAATTAAACATAATGTTTCTATGTGTTCATCGACCATTCTACACCTATTCCCATTTAAATGTTGGCCTATACAAACATAATATTATTTGTAATCGCTTATACCACAAAATTAATATGCTTGGTAAGTCAAAAATGAAAAATTACATTTATTTTTACTGTGTAACCTATGATTTTTTTGATGTAAACTAACTTTCGAAAACATTTTTGCAATAAATTAATGTGAAAACGAGAAATTAGAAAAACCCAAGTATTTATGGAAAAAGGACTTCGAAAACATTAATAATAATTAATAAACAACATATCAAATAAAACACAAATTAACGTCTAAATGATACGTACTTATGAATATGGTAACGTTCTACTTAATGGATTTTAAAATATACTTATTGAAAAAAATAATTATAAAATAACATGACGTAGGTAGGTATATTATTTATCAAAAGGAATGCAAAACATGTATCCTAATTCAATTTAAGGGTACGTTCACAACATTTATAAATGTTTTACTATATAAAATCCGTGACAAAGTTGTATGCTTTTTAGTACTGATTCTAGAGAACCGGATCGACATTTTTATAACTCTAGATTTAATCACTCTGAAAACAGTTGCATTTAATTTCATATCAAACTAAATTAAGATTATGGCATATTTTGTGATGAATTATAGCTGATATAACCGTCACGACTGAAGAACAAAATACCAAAAGCCTGGTAAATGTTCCAAAAGTAATTAAAATGGCGATGTTGTTCACTAAATTCAGGGCTAAGAATAACGTACAATTTTGTCAGCAGTTTTATATAGTAGAATATTTAGAAATGTTGTGAAACTATTCTTAAATTGAAGTATAAACGTTTTGTATATATTTTTATAACTATAATTAATGTATATAAGTATCTAAGTCATACGGTTATTTATATTTTTTTAAGGTATGTTTTACAATCCGTTAACTGTAACGTTACCCTGATACGACTAGTAAAAAGATTAATTATCATTTGTTTGTCATTTAAAATTAGATAGGTTAACTGTACGAAAAAAACGACAAATCTTCTTCCCCGGACACCTTAATAAACAGTATAATAACATTACATATGCATACGCATATGCATCTGCATTCACTTGAAAAAAAAGGTTGATTAATTACGTTTATTAAGAACAAAAAAGTTATTATTATAAATTTTTGTTTACAAATTACAATATGGACTCATATTTCATAATATCTTGCAAGATTAAGTGTTTCAAACTATATTTAATCATACCTTATGAACAATGTTCATAAGGTTTCTTGCGATTCCTGTATTTTGTTGAGATGCCTGTATAATTCTTGTGCACAACCCAAATTTTCACATACAGAACATGGTTTAAATGATGTTTTCTCACTTTGTAATACCATTTTTTATTTTGGAAATACAATTTTTTAAAGTTACTGAATGAACAGTTGCGAGACATTTTGAACCGTTTGGTTCGTGGATTACTAGTTATTCCATGACAACACGGCGAAACTAACTCAGGACCTTGTTTGTAAAATTTTGCTTTTTTATGTAACAGTTCACAAACTGTTTTGAAGCAGTTTGCGAACTATTAATCGGAAACATCTATGACATCAGTTTTCAAAATTTTACAAACTATTTGCAAACTGTTAGAATGAATCCGAAAACATTAACATTATTCAGATGCGGAAGATAGTTTTACTAGTGCGTACGGTTAAGATCTGAATTATCTTTTTATTTATACATATATTTATAGCTAGGTTTCTAATTTTGTTAAGCGAAACCATTTCTACACTTCGTTAGCGAACTTTCAATAACCTATACTGAAAACACTTGACTAACTTTTTATATCTAAGATAGTTAATTTGGTTGTTTTAACCGTCCAATGACTCTAATATCACTCTAACATCGTCGTTGTAGTCGTCGTCGGCGTTTCTCGTTTACAATTTAGGTGAAAGCAAATGTTGAAGTTTTTTGTTAATGATTTTATAATTTTTTTAATGAATAAAGTTTATAGACAATGATCTCAATAATGACTTTGCTTAAATAACACACGCAACGCACACACACACTTATCATCCATTAAATATATATTTATCTATTGTTATCACCAAAATGTATCTGTTTGCTGTTTTTACTTAATCTAAAGTATTATACTTATCCGTCGTCTCTTTCAGCTTGGTTTACGCAGTTTACCTCACTTTCATCGTACTTTTGGTTCACTCTTATGTGCTACGACATTTGGAAGGTTATGAGGTATGTATCACAAACTAAAATTATTAGTAAGGAATTTATAGCATTATCGAGTAAATCAAAGGCGTAGCGAAAGATTGGTTTTACTTTTCCGTCGTTGTTGTCGTCTCTTTACCACCCGCATGCAAATAAAAAGTCAAACTTTTATTAATTCTATTAAAACAAATTTTATTTAACAAACTTGTTTTAGTGAGATTTTTCAATTAATATTACTACGAATAGGTGTTTCTTAAAAATCTATGCAGGAGTATTACATTTTAGCTAAATGACTACAGAAAATTTAATTAAGAAGTTGTTCATTTTGTCTTTCTAATTAGCTTTTTCATTTGTTGCTCTATGATGAAATATTGTTTAGGTTTTAGCTAAAATATAAGCTCCTTAGTTTCTTATTTTCAAAATCGAATTTATTGCTTTTTGAAACTGGTTGCCCCAAAACAATCTTATTCAATTTGTATACACATGTACAAAACCATATACAATCTTATTAAATTCGTATATACTGTAGATACATGAAATGATAAATAATATTTTTAAATTCTTATATAAACGTATATAATGGTACACAATATTATTCAATTCGTATATACATGTACACAATCATATACAATATTATTAAACTTGTATATAAATGTACAAAATAATATATAACTTTATTAAGTTCGTATATAAATGTACACAATCTTATCCAACTCGTATATACTGTACATGTAAGAAACCATACAGAATATTATTAGATTCATATTTCATATACAAATTTACAAAATCGTATACAATCTTATTACATTTGTATATACATATACACAATCGTATTAAATGTGTATATACGTGTACAAAATCATATATAATATTAATAAATTTGTATATAAATGTACAAAATCGTATACAATCTTATAAAACTCATACCTACATGTACAACATCATATATAATATAGTTAAATTCGTACATACATGTACAAAATCATATATAATATTAATAAATTTTTATATAAATGTACACAATCGTATTCAATGCGTATATAATATTATTAAATTCATATATAAATGTACAAAGTTGTATACAATCTTATTAAATTTGTAAATACATGTACAAGATCATACATAACATTATTAAATTCGTATATACATGTACGAAATCATATATAATATTATTAAATTTATATATAAATGTACAAAATCGTATACAATCTTATCAAACTCATATATACATGTATAAGATCATATATAATATAGTTAAATTCGTGTATACATGTACAAAATTATATATAATATTACTAAATTTTTATATAAATGTACACAATCGTATTCAATGCGTATATAATATTATTAAATTCATATATAAATGTACAATGTTGTATACAATCTTATTAAATTTGTAAATACATGTACAACATCATATATAACATTATTAAATTCGTATACACATGTACGAAATCATATATAATATTATTAAATTTTTATATAAATGTACAAAATCGTATACAATCTTATTAAACTCGTTTTTTCCATAATATATCTAATATAGTTAAATTCGTGTATACTTGTATAAATCCATACACAATCTTATTAAATTTGTATATACATGTACACAATCCTACATTAATTTATTAAATTCGTATATACTGTAAATGTAGTCATATACAACCCTATTATATAATTCATGTAGAAAATTTGTAATGTATTGAAAAACGTTAAGTATACTTATAATGCATAACAAAAAAGATTCAAAACAACAACTCTGTTATAAAAGCTAGTCTTTCAAGCACAGCTTAGCAAATAATATACCATTGTACACACTGGTATTACTACAATTTTTGAGAAATCAGTATTTATTATTAGAATCTGCCTTTCATAAGAGAGCTTATCATTTAAATCATGGTTAACCAAGATTTTTATTTGAATGTTTAGAGAAAGGTTTTTTAAAACAAATAAACGAACTAGAGTTAAGGTGGAATGCCTACAAAACTTTTTCCAAAAAAAATATTTCTTCAAAAAATAGACACCAGGTGATTCTCATCAAATTTATGGTTAACCAATATTTTTATTTGAAGCTTTAGAGAAAAGTTTATTTGAAACAAATGAAAGAGAAGTATTAATATAATTATCTAGAGGCGAGTGTATGTTCCATCAGAACATATATTATATATGAACAAAATTGTAGAATATAGAATTGTACTCAACAATTGAGCACATTTATAAACTTTTAATGCGTAGCATTTACTCGTGCTTGTTTTAATATAATCAATACATTTAACCAGTCGTGTTTTGATTTATTTTTTGTTCATCAATTTTAAGATTTAAAATCTTGAAAGATTTTATGCAATCAACAATGTAATTTTCTTGAAAATATTGCATACAATATGAGTTATAAATGTTAAGAAGTGACAATTAAATTGAAAAATAACTTTTAATTGCTATGGAAGATCATTCATATTTTGAGGCGGTAGCGCCACAGCCAAAGAAAGATCGTTTTAGGACATTAACCTTATTGGATTATTTACTTTCATTGCAGCTAGAATCTCAAATCGTTTGAAATTTATGTAGGGTTATTAATAATTACAGCTTTTATATAGCGCCGACACTATTTAATACTCTTCAGCGCTTCACATAGGCCTTCTTACTATTACCCACATCAAGTGATGTGTACCCTAAGGATATTCAGCCGACATGTGGCGCTTCCTTCAAGCCGGGGTAGGCTTAGCATATGAGATTTTAAGAGAATACAGCCACGTTCAAATTCTCAATGGAATAGCCTTAGAGCGGACTCGAACCGGCGCCAATGAGATTTGCTGATACAGCATTAATCTCCAGGCAGCGTTCGTATCCACTCGGCTACTATCTCTCATTGCACGGTTTGTAATTGCCGACACCATAAGCTTAACTCGATGCAGTTGGATTATAGTGCGTTAGAATATGCATTAAGGTGTTGGCAATTACAAACACTGTCGGTAACCGCGCAATGACACCAATACCACCCAAAAAATAAGAGTCCCACTCATCTGAAAAGTTATTTAAGCTGATTAGGCATATTTTTATACTGATTATTAGGGTATCCATCCTACGGATACCCTATTACAATTGACATGCGTGGGTCAGTCTGTCGTTGTCGTTGGCGTCGGCGTCTCGCGTTCACAATTTAGGTGAAGGCAAATGTTATAGTTTTTCATTTTTGATTTTACAATTTTTTTTTATTGAATAACAACTTTGATTAAACAAAAAAATTATAAATTATATTTTCAACTCTAATGAACTATAGAAAATATTTGACTTTTTTACAACAGGTGAAAACAAAAGTTGAAGTTTTTTATTTTTTATTTTACAATTTTTTTATTGTATAAAGTTTTAGATCTAAATAACAGTTTAGCTAAATTAAAAAAATTCTAGATTGTTTTTTAAATGTTTTAAAAGTAATGAACTTGGAAATCATTTTAATATATTTACAAGATGTGAAGGCAATTGTTGAAGTTTTTTATTTTTTATTTTACATTTTTTTATTGAATAAAAGTGATAGGCATGTGCATTAAATTAGGAGCTCCCAGTTGGAAATTATCGTCGAGTTTTCCAGCTGTTTTGATATTAAATGGCCGTTTAGTGTTGTGTTAGTGCTGTTTTTGATCTCCTACTTGAAAATGGAGTTTTTAAAAGTAGTTTTTGACCTCGAAATATCGCTCATTTAACATCTGAATTTACTATATGGGTTATCTGTCAAAATTCAATGCTAAAATAAACAGATCTAGAGTAGTTTTTGATCACTGTTCTGCTTATTTGCATACTGTTGAACGAGTTGAGTACCAACAAATATTTAAACAGTTAGATAAATTTACAGTCGTAAATTTTTCCTATTCTGGACATCTATATCTTAAATATCTTAAAAATCTTAAAAGGTACTTTGATGGTGGTACTCACAAGGTATTCAAAAGGCTTAAATCGACTATGCCTCGACTCTAAAGTATCTCGTTTTACAGTTGATGCGACGATAACTTCCGACTGGGAGAGATATATATTCAATAATTATTTTTCGAGAACTTAAATTTGTTGAAATAACTAAACTTGTATGGTATTTGTGATCTTTCATTTATGTTAAATGAGCATTGCTCTAAAATGAAAAATAAAAATAAATGTTTGTCCACTTTTGGGAAACAAAGTTCATAAACAACATAAAACTTCGATAAATTCAAGTTTTAGAAGTTTTTTTTATTTATAATATCTCATTCCTAATGTATATATATTTAATTTATATTGAATCATCATTGCTCTTAAATAAAAAGACAAATGTTTAGTCTACTTTTTAAAAAATCACAACGTAATTATTTCAATCAATTTCAAATTTTCGAAAAAACTGTAAAAGTCCACAAATCCCCATCATCACCAACAACTCTAACAACAATCAAGAGCTGTTGTTGTCGACGGTGCCTTCGCTAAGAATTTTCTACATTGTAATTTATTTTTAAAAAAATATATTTTTTTAGCTCTAATGAACTTGAAAAAAATCACCATTTTTTAATCTTTTTTACAAACATTTTTTTTTTCAAATAAAAGTTACATAGACAAAACCTAAAAATAATATTTTCTAGCAAAGGCTCAGAACAAACAAATCCCCACACTTACTAGAGTACCACCACAAAACAGCTCTCGAATTCCAGCCCTAACCAAACTGCAAATACAATTTATGTACACTTTGTATAGGTCTACTTCACACAAGATACTGAGTTATATATCCCTAGTTAATGGCTGATCCTTGTCTATTAGCCACGATTTAATGGCTATTCTATGGCTCCCTTGGAAATTAGCCAATAATTAGCCATTGAAATGCTACTAGGGTATGGTTAGTTGATGATTTTTGGTAGCAATCCTACTGTATTCTTAGCGGAGACATAATGCACTTCTCTATGAGTTACTCTTAATTGTTTTTAGAGTTAGAATTGTTGTTCGTTTTTTTGGAGATTTTTTCTCTCAAAAGTAGACTACTTTTTCGAGCAATGATCATTCAACATGAATGAAATATATATGCATCAGAAATAATATATCTTAAATAGTTTTTTTCTAAAACTTGAACTTCTTGAGAACTGCGTTTTCATGATGTTTATGAACTGTTTTTTTAAATAGACTAAACAATTTTTTATTTTAAATTAATTATCGTTTTTAGTGAAATATATATGCATTAGAAATCATATATCTTGAACAAAAAAGTTCTAAAACTTTTATTTACTTAAATTTATATAACTACATTTTTATGTTACACCAGTGATACAATAGTCTAATGCCTTACTCCATCTTATGTTACACCAGTGATACATTAGTCTAATGCAAAAAGTTCTAAAACTTTTATTTACTTAAATTTATAGAACTACATTTTTATGTTGTTGATGAACTTGTAACTTTTTCAAAGTAGGCTAAACATTTTATTTTTATTTTAGAGCAATGATCATTTAACATAAATGAAAGATAAATGCATTAGGAATGATATATATTGAACTATTTTTATTTTCCCAAAACTTTAATTTATTGAAATAAATGCAGTTTTTGTCGAGCGTGCGTAGCGAAGCTCTACATAGGCGAAGCAATTCCGATGGCGTCGTCGTCCTCGTTCTCGTTGTCGTCGGCGTTAGACAATGACTTGAATGCTTATATATCATCTATACTATTATTATTTCTTTTCAT
>JARUHE010334179.1:7500-10747 GCA_031471125.1 Archaeomysis grebnitzkii | reverse complement strand
GTCGTTTGTAAACTATCTTCATCAAGCACAGCAGCATAACATATACTGAAACGATCTGTATGTGATGTCAACATAGATATATATATATATACAGTATATATATATATAAACATTAAAAGTCATTGTAAGACATTCATGATCTACAAATAAAGGAAAAATGTAGGAAGTGAAACTAAACACATGTTTGGAGGATTAAAATCGCACATGAACATCAACAAACGTTGTTCAAAAGGTAAATTTGCACAGATCAAAAGGAGTTAATTAGTCACTTTTGATCCCCTTGATCTGTTCAAGGAGGTCTTGATCCTTGCAAATGTATTTTTCAAATTATGAATCGCTAATTTTGTTTTTTTATTCTTTCATTATTCAAAACTTACGTTTTATAAAATTGTTTCTGCCGCTGAGTATTGTAAAATAAAGTTAATTCGATAGCTAATTTACAATCAAACTTTTAAATAAATTGGCTTAAAATAAATCTTCTGCCTTATATGCAATTTTACACTTTGCCATATTACAGAAATATAAGCTATGGCTTAGCGATCAAGAAAATCAAATGAAACTTGACTCCTGTTTCATCTAGAAACAGAATATAAAAATATTTTTAATCAATGAAAAATTATTCAGTCAATATGTTTAAGTTTTTAAGCGGGAATGCCATCTACGAGTTGGGTTTCGCGGTATGAAGACTATGTTACATGTCTAACATTGCAAAGTTAACTATTTTAAATATTTGTTTCAATAGAACCTTTTTGCTGCTAACTATTTTTTGAACACTGTACATCTATCAATAATGAACATAAATAGAGAATAGACTTCATATGTTTGCTGCAAATCAGTTTATTTGGACAATTTACATCTTTAAACATTAAAACTAAAATAAACATAAATACACGTGAGACTTCATATCTTCTACTGCAAACTATCCTTTTAGAAACTGTACAAAGGACAACATTGAAAGCTTCTTGATTCAAATTATTTTTTAATATGAATGTTTTGCACATTTTTTATAATGTATTTGCAATGTTTAATTGAATTTAACAATTTTCATTTGTAAAATCTTTAATGAAGATTTCAATAACTTGTCTTTCCATGAAATGTTTTTCTCTGTATGTAACTCATCATTTTACGACATTGAGTTGCAAGTTAATCAATTGTATTTGCTTTATTATTATTAAAATGGTATCTGTCATTTAATTAATCTAGGTTCAGGTGAAACAATAATTTTTCTCATCGAATTTTTCTCATCGAGGTTTTTCTCATTCAGTCAAAAGTGTTTATGAGAAGTTAGTTAATTCCATGAAAACTACAAAAATTTGAAAGTAAACCAGGTATTGTCTTGACTACAATCACAAGCTTTCAATGTCGTCGACTGTACATCTGAAAACATTAAAAATAAATCAACATACATATGTGAAATAATCCGATTAAAAAAACTAAACCATTTTCAAGACCGAAAAAAAATTATTTTCATCTTTGCGTTACCATGGAAACAATTTTCTTTCAATTATTTATCTTGGTGAAAATTATAAAATTAATTGATTAAAAAATTTTTAGTCGTTTTTTGGTAAATGAGTTTGTGGGTTTATGGCATTGTGGGTTTGTGGGTTTATTGGTTTGTGGGTTTATGGGTTTGTGGGTTTATGGCTTTGTGGGTTTATAGCTTTACGGGTTTATGGGTTTCTCGGTACATGTGTTTATGTTTTTTTTTAAATTTAATTTAATTTGTTTAGCTTAGTTGATTTAAAATGTGGTTGTGGTTTTTTCGTACGATCCTCAGCAAAACATGAGTACTGTTTAAAAAAAACATGAATAGTGAAGTTATAATTGTGTTTTGTTTTAAATGATATGCTATACAAATCTATCATATATTTTCACAGCATAACATTTGCAACAACAAAACAAATGTAACTTCATTATGTTTATTTTTATATTTGAAAACAGTACTCATGTTTTTCTGACGATGGCACATGTTTTTATATGGTTTTGAGTTTCTTGATATGTGTATTTATTGGTTTCTTCGTACATGTATTTATGGACTTCTTTGCACTTGTGTTTATGGAATTCTAGATGTTTTCGTATATGTGTTTATGGGTTTATTTGTACATGATGTGCTTATGGGCTGATGGGCTTATTGTTACATGTGCCTATAGGTCTATGGGGGTTTCTTCGTATATGGGTTTATTGGTTTCTTCCTACATGTGTTTATGGGCTGATAGGTTTTTTGGTACATGTGTTTATAGGTTTATGGGTTTCTTGGTATATGTGCTTATGAGTTTATTCATACAAGTGTTTAAGGGTTTCTTGGTACATATACTTATGGGTTTCTTTGTACATGTAGAATATTGGTACATAAGTTTATGAGGGGTTTTTTTCGCGCATGTATTTATGGACTTTTTGGTACACGTGGATTTCTTCAGACACTTAACGCTGCTTATTTGCATACATTTTTATTTCTTCCACGAGGGCACTGCATGTTTACTCGTTAGTCGAAGCGTATAATTTACTTAGTGTTGAAATGGCGTAAAAATAAGAATTAACATACTTGAATAATGTTGAATGAAATTAAAACCTTTGGTAGATTAGAACAATGGTGGAAATTTATAATCCATAAATCATTATTGTTCGACATTTTTAATGTATTCATCCAAACTTTAATGTGTTGTGAGATGGTGTGGTTTGGTGAAAGTGATCATGTTCCGCTATTTGTAACTCTTCACGATGTGCTCCATCCTCAGGTGCTCAGCTCTTCAAGGACAATCAAAGCATTGCGTTAGCACTATGAGATCCGTTTCCTTCATAAGAATGACTATTGCACGACTCCATGCCTTGTGGCCAATATGAGACAAGTAGTTACAACGAAGAGATCGCAATACCATTTCTTAGCCGAATGAAGAACCTCCTTTTTGTTATTTTTTGCTTTTGTGATATAATTATGGTGAGACGGTGGCTTATCAAAAGTTTTGTTACCATTGATTGACTGTTGTTATATCATTGTTTTGTATCCTTTTGTAACACATTCCTCATGTAAACCAATCCACGTGTCAATTTTTGTATCTTAGAATTGAACTTCCGTGTTGTTTTTGAAAATTTCAACAGTAGAACAACAACAGTTTTTAAAATGTATCCTGATAATGTTAAACATTAACATCTGACATTTATTTTTTGCAGCAAAAAAAGGTTTTTCTTTTTTTATATTAGCTAATAAAGGTTCAAGAAGAAAACATAACTATGCCGGATAACTTAACCT
>JARUHE010334179.1:0-5000 GCA_031471125.1 Archaeomysis grebnitzkii | reverse complement strand
CGAAAAAGAACCTTTTTATATGAATCGACAATAGCACAAGTGAGGTAAGCTCTATGTTATGTGGGTGTGGATGGCCTCACTTGTGCTATTATCGATCCAAATTTTCACCAAATTTTCACTTTAATCAAAAAATAATTAAAAGTGTGGTTGCTTAAAAACTGGAAAATTAATTCATTAATTGCTGGAAATTTAATTTGAAGAAATCATCTTTTATTCATATTTTAAAATCAATGCAAATGTTATGAAAAAATTTGATTCAAAATGAAATAAATGTTAGCATTTATTTCAATATTTCTTCAAATGGCTCTTCTATTTTATCAATCGAGTGTAATATTATACAACTGGCTTTTGGTTTAAATATTCACTTTAGTAGGAATTCATTCAAAATTAACTCATTCTAGTCACAACAGTTTATGTAATTAAATTCAACATATGAAACAAGACTGACTATACAACACTTACATCCTAGTGTTAAAATAATTGTGTACGAAAGTTATGGAAATACTATTAGTCAAATTGCTCACGGGTTATCACAACGCAACCAAAAAAGCAATATTTTGTCACACCACACCACAGTCTGCAATGTTGAATGAAGTTTCAAAACATCGTTTTTTATTAAGCTAGGCATTATTGAACAAGTTAGAATCTTACCTTTGAACTTAAAAATACAAAAAGCTTAATAATTGTAAACAATAAAAAATGTTCAATTTTTGCTAGTCTACAAACAATTGTTATTAATATGAATAAAGGTGTTTTTATTTTTACTTAAATAACATACGTGAAGGTAAATATTTTATTTATTTATTTAAAACTATAAAAGTGTTTTTGTTTCTAACATACCTAATAGATTCAATTTTACTACCATTTACTAAATAAATAAAATCGAAGGGTGACTTCAGAATAAAATCAAGAAATTAACAATATGTCATTCCACTATTCGCTAAAAACTACGATAAGTTGCACTAATTACTAAAAATGTTGAGTTAAAAACAAACCTTGATGGATACTTTTTCAGACATAAGCATTAAAGAGTGACCGATAAAAATGTGCTTTTAGAAGGTGTAAGATATTGCAGCATCTTACCACCGACGTCCGAGCCGAACAGGCTGTTCTGAGGTTACTTGATCACTATAATGGACTTATTTTTAGAATCCTTTAATGACCTCAACCATTCAAATAATACATAAGTAGTCCTTGAAAAGGGCTGAAACGCAGAGACATTTCATGGTCTTTCTAAATCGAAGAAGACGACCTTGAAACCGATCTGATTCAACGTTATTTTAGGAGAAAGTAGATCTGTATTACTTGCCAAGAATGAATAGGAACATCTGAATAAAAGTTATATTTTGATCTACAATAGCACAAGTGATGCAAATCACATTCAAATCACATAGAGCTCACCTTATTTGTGTTAATTTTGAGTCATTTAACACAAATTTGTACATGTATAACAAACTGGTCATACGTGATGAAGTTACGGTTTATGTAAAGCTTGATTAGTCTATGTTCATTCATACGCTAATAGCTTGGTGCATGTATGGCATACCACAATGATGATAATTACAATTCTTATATATCTAAGTCATTCTTGAAGGAATATTTTCTTAAGATTTATTATTATTATTGTTATCACATCAAGTGATGCGTACCCTCAAGATACGCAACCGATATACGGTGATTCCTTCAATCCGAAGTAAGCTTGGTATTTGTAGTCTTAAGGGAAGGCGGCCATCATCAGCTTCTTTAGTAGCTTTTTACTTTAGTTTCTCTAATAGGGGTGAGACACTTGTCAATCATGTTATACAACTCCACTTATGGAGATTGTCTTCTGAGTTGCCCTCTTTGAGGGTTGTTTCTTTCTGTAACTAGGTCTGTCAGAATCTTTTTGGATATATGTATAGCGATAATTTGGTTTTTATTTGTATCATCATAAAGGCTGCAGGTGGAGATTATCCATCAAAACTATTTCTGGATGGAATACAAATGTGTGAAATATATAGTTTAGATTAATTGCAAATGTTGGTGAAAAATGTGTCTAATTAAAGCTAAAGAATGTTGTTGTAATTATGTAATAAGGTGAAGGCATAAACAAACATGGCACGAAATTGCTCTTCATTATATGGGATCTCTTTCATCAATGTAATATCATCACGAGTATTGCCGCCATCATTATTTTTGTGTTTATTCCATTTTTTTTGTTCGTTTTTACCGCAATTATCTTAATGACAGTTTCTCTATATTACCTGCAGGCAATTTATTATATTTCTTTTCACATATGCGTTTAAATGTGTCCATTATAATTAGTATTGAACCATTTTACTTGTCTACATTGAACAGGTTATTCTAACAAAGTTTAACGTTGACATTTTAATGAGTATCATTTTACTCTTACAAAAATAGTTTTGAATGTTTTCTTGGCATACATTTATCAAGAAAAAAGAATACTTTTGTTGGTAAGTCAAATAATATTTTTACAATTATTCTCAAATCCCAATTTGTGGGTTTTGTTTAAATAAAACATTCGAAATTTTTGAAAAATTAAATTCATATTTTTACATTTTTAGAAAGATATTCAAGTTACAAGGGTTGGCAAAATTTTCTTCATTTTATTTACGTCCTAACTTGTTTTAAACAGAATATCAATAGGTTTAACCTTTTCCAACGATATATTGACGGATTTTTACTTGTCTCTCACGAAATACTAACGAGTTCTTATTTATTTCTAACGAAATACCAACGGATCTTATGCCATTAACGATATATCAACAAGTTTTATGTTTCTGACAATGTATCAACGGGTTCAAACGATATTTTAATGATTAGATCAAACTTCGTCAAAATATGAAATGAAGGCGTCAAAAAACTTGGTCGTTGCGTCATTTAAATGTTTTTGAAGCTCATGAATTTGTGAAATTCAATCATTTCTTAGGAAGCTTTTGTGAGAAATTCTTTTAACATTTTTTTAGTTTTATTTAATGTGAATAATTAATTGAAGACGGTGTCCACGCAGCTTATCTCAAATTTAGATTTGCTAGGTTAACAATTATTTAGAACCATTATTGTTGTGAAAAAAGTTCATTGTGTTGTACATTTAAAATGGTTTTATTTATTTGAACCTTTACTAAGTTTATTTGGATAGTGCAGTCCAAAGTACTGATATAGCTTTACTATTGACAATACAGGAATAATCTTTAAAGTTTAGTTATCGTAGGAATAATGTTGTCAGGAATACGAATAGTAACACTAATACTAGTTTTAGTTTTAGTGATGGTGGTAGTGGTAATATTAGTGAATATCTTGCACCACCCTGTAGAGTTTTAGTAGTATTAGTGGTGATAATATTAGTGAGTATCTTGCACCACCCTGTACAGTTTAAGTAGTACTAGTGGTGGTAATATTATTGAGTATTTTGCCCCACCCTGTACAGTTAGACACCCGAGACTGTGTCCTAATTGTGTCTCTTGTGATTTAATCATAAAATAGAACTTCACCAAAAGAAGTTTTTTTCTTAATTTCAATTTTATTTTAAAAAAATTAAATGGTCAAATTATTTTCTATTGTTTTTTATTAATTCAAAATTAGGCTTTTTATTGATTAAATTTTATTATATTATTTATTACTAATTAAAGTTTAGGCTTTTTATTTATGGAAGGATTGACTTTTAACGTTTGTTGTGATGTTATAGTGTTATAGTGTGATGTTATTATGATGTTATAGTAACAATAATGGTTAGTTTCAATACTAATTCGATGTGTTTTAGCTTTTAGGCCAATGATAATTCATGTGATAGATGGTTAAGAGAAGAGACACAGGGAAGACAAGACTAGAAGAGTTGTTAAATTGAAATCATTTTTTATGTTCCTGTTCAAAGAGAACCTTTTTTGAAAACTTCAAACGATCTTCGAGTCCCACTCCAAATAACAAATTTAGCCTCATTCTAATTAGCTTAGCCTCACTTTAAATACCCAACTGAGCCTCATTCAAATTAATTAAATTAGCCCAACTCCATATAACTAACCCTAATAGCATTTCAATGGCTAATTCTTGGCTATTTTCCAAGGAAGTCATAGAATAGCCACTAAATCATGGTTAATAGACAAGGATCAGCCACTAACTAGGGATAAATACTACTAGGGTGATTTTCCCCACTTCAAAAAATGTTCTCATAGTATGGCAATCAATAACTATGCAATACCATGTCATCCATCTCACCAATTTCAAAACTATTATGGTTATGCCATCCTTATATTGTGGTAATGTATGGTAATGTGGTCTCATTCACATTCTCACTAATTGATGAAATTTAACAACTCAAATGTTTACACAGCAACACGTGTTTAAATATGGATACTTACAAGTATCATCACGTAATGAATAAATTTCCAGTTCTACCAAAAAAAACGATGCAAATTCATAGTTTTTAAACTTGTTTTGCTTAAGTTAAGTATATTACCACAGATCTGTGATATTACTGTTTAAGCTATAAAGCTTATTTAACAATTCAAACTTCTATATTTCTTACAAACGTTTAGTTAAAGAAGATTTATATTTTCTAGGAGACAGTAAATTTCAATGAGGGCAAAATGCTTCACAATATAAAAACAATCAAACGAAAAAGTTACATGGGACAAGAAATAAATAATCTAAATATTTTGTTTTGCCATTACCCACAAAAAATTGAGCCTCACTGGTTACGTTGTCCAACAACAGGATATTAATCTGGAGCGAAGGAAGAAGGAGAGAAATCATCACACTGTCTCTCTTTTTTATTCGTCTCTTTCTCTATCACTCAATTTTTCTCTCTTTTCTTCGCTCTTCTCTTTTTTCACTATATATGTGTGCTTTTATTTATATCCACCTTTTGTACTCTCTCTCTCTCTTGCTCTCTCTATATATATATATCTCTCTTTTCCTCTCTTTTTCCTTCTCTCTCTCTCTCTCTCTCTCTCTCTCCCTCTCTTTTATTTTATCTCTCTCTCACTCTCTCTCTCTCTCTCTCT
>JARUHE010334168.1:0-10747 GCA_031471125.1 Archaeomysis grebnitzkii | reverse complement strand
TTTGTTTGAAGAGTTACAAAAAATTTTATTGAAGAAAAGTTGTTTTTTATGACCATCCAATCAAAATTGCCAAGAGTCATTTTTTTTTCGAAAAACCCACCTTACAAAAAGTTATAGTCAAAAACAGAGTTTTGGAAAAAAAGAATTTCATAAAATAAACATTTATTGAATTATAGCTATGCGAGATTGCAGGTCATCTATGGCTAGTTGGTTTGTTTTTTAAAAAACTTTCTCTTCAATTTATTTGCATTTTAATTAGTTGTTAGCATGGTCTATTGCATCTGAGAATTCATTTTCTCATTTATATAGACTGTACGTGAAATAACACTTCAATCCCGTTTTACGACAATTTTGCCGAAATTTTAAATATGAAATAGGCTTAGTAATTTACTTTTCAATAAAAACACTAACATTTAAAAAAACATTGAGCTATTTTAATATTCACAACTTCACCTGTTTGTTTTATTTTTGAAAATAAATGTTAAATATGAAATAGGCATAGTAAATTACTTTTCAATATATTCATATGTATGTTTCATTTATAAAAATATCATTAAATCTAAAATAGGCCTAGCAAATTACTTTTCAATTAAACACAAACTTTTTGAGGCTAATTATTTTTTACCTGTAATGGTGTAGCCCAAGAGAAACGAATATACCTTACAACTGTTACACCATGTCTGTATGTGATTTTAATGTTGGGGAAAGACCATAACTCGTAAGGGGTTGTAAACTTGCAATTTAAGTTGCAATTAGTCATATTCTTTTAAAAAAGTACATAATAAAAGTTACAGCCGCTAAATTTGCTTATTAAAATTTAATTTTTAGTTAATTATTTCACATTCATTGATAAATTGATGTTGATTTGGATGGTTTTAATGTCGATAGCAATATTAATAGAATCAATAATGAACATAATTCACGATTATACATAAAAGGATGTGTGATAATACTGTAGTTGTAATGTGAATGGAAATGATAATGATTAATAAATAATGACATAATAATACTTATTCGTGATAGTAATTAAAATGATTCAAAACCAATATCAATTTTAGTTTGGATTTAAAAAATTGGTTGTTAAAAATTAAACTAAATAATTTTAGCCCAAATCAACAAGGTTTAATTTAACAGGGATTTTTTTTGTATAATTCAACCCAAAGTTAATTAAACCGTTTTTTACTGTTTTTACTCAACATATTAACAAGCATTTCGAAAAAAAATTTTCAACCAGTTTTAACACAAATTCTGTTCTCCCAGTTTAATAAATACGAAGAATATGTTCCAGGTATTTGATTATACTTTATATAATATTTAAATACTGTAGCTCTATTTTGTGGAATAAATATGTTGCACTTTATTCACAACGGCAAGATATAAAAAATATTATATATTCAGCCATCACTACAAATATTTTTTACAATATTTATAAATTGATTTTTATTTCAAAATATGTTATGAATGTCTTCTCCCAATTACTTCCTCATTGTTTACATTTTTTAATATGAGATTAATATTTTACATTTTACTGGAATTTGCTGCCATGATCATGACTGCAACATCTACTGTATATGCATATATTTTGCAAAAAAAATTATTACTATGTTCATATTCTGCTACTAAATATTTTTTTATTAAATATGTTATACAACAAACAAATTTGATGTAATTAAATAATATTATGTTACCGACCTAATTGATAAGTGATGTTAAAAATATATCTTTGACTATATAATAGTTTACTAGTAAGGATACTACCTGATGTTTAAGAAACAAATATTTCATTTAAACTTTCAGCATAACATAGTGATACAAACGAAAACTAATTTTAGCAAATTTAATTTAATTCTAAATGGAATAAATACAGTTCTCAATGGTAGAGAAGGTATATAATATAAGCCAACATTGATTTGTTATATAGTTGGTTCATCTGTTTAAAGTCCTTTTACGCCCCTCAGGGTCAATGATACTAGGATCAAAGGCGATTCCCAACCACTAAAAAGTGTATATGAATGTACCACCTGTCCTCTGAGCTGCTATTTAGCAACCCAAAGGGACGAGTGAGGCTCCCCTTAACTTGCGGCCTGTTACAGCGACACTTAAGAAGTATTTAAAACCTCACCCCTCAAGGCTGTGTTTACATACATACATACATATATTGTTACCAGGTAAGTATAATGGTATTATCATTGTTTTTATTGAATATCATTCTTGATATTGCTTAAGTAAACTTGAAAAACACATTTTTTCATTATTATACAATTTTAAACATAACTAAAAGTTCTTGTATTAAACCTTATATCTTTATTTCATTATTAATTATTTTTAATTACAAGTTGGTTTATAATTTATGCATAGTCAAGTAGAGTAAATAAATGTAGTAATAAATATCATGAATGTGTAATGACATTTATTGCAAACAAGAAATGTTGATATGAAAACCAATGTTAATAAATCCACATAAACGTTGAGCAAAATGAAACTGTGTTTAAGAAAGGAGAATTAACGAACGTTAAATAAACAAGAAATTATCACGTAAATATACTGTGTTCATTTAAATTCTATTGCTGCTAATTGTATTCAAACTTCCTTTGGAGAATTTCAACACATAAAGCAGTCTCCCCTTTGACGTTTTCTTTAATCTTCGCCTCGTTTTCTATTTTCATCCTGATTCCTGACTTTCTATTTTTCTTTCTGTTATTTCACCAATTTAGCGTTTGTTATTTGTTATTTGTGTTCTTTTAAGCAAATGCAAAATTGTTTCTTCTCCTAACAAGATAAAGTTTAAAAATGAGATCAATAGAAAAAATATTTCTGTTATGGTCTGATATAATTTAACTGAAACCAGGACCAATTTTGGAGAGAAATTCATTTGAATCTAGGCCATAAAAATGTTGACAGCTTAAGGTTGACATTAGTCGAATCGAATTCAAATACATTTGCTCGAATTTATTTGGATCCTATTTTGATTCCCTTTTGCAAGACTGAACATTTATATTTCAAGATTAAAGAAGAAGAATTTATTGAATTAATTATATTTGATATTACAATGGTACAGATCTCCACTTTAATATTTATTCAATTATGTTAGCCATTGATAAACTAGTTTCATTTGTAAATGTTTACTCTAATAAAATGTGTTCATTGTTCATATATTGTTGTTAATTAATAAATTTTCCTTTCTAAATAATTTAGAGCATTCTTTGTCACTTCACATTTGAAGTTGTTTGCATAGTAGCAGAAAAAAAAGAGAAATGTAAACACAGTTAAGTTGAACGACATTCAACTTCCAGAACAACTTTTAGTGTGATTTATTAAAATATTTAGTTTGACGGATATACAAAAATTGTATTTACCTAAAATTTGAGTAAACTTTGAAATAAAAATTTATTTTTTATATATTTTTTGAGAGCTTATTTTGCACTTTCATTTTTGGTTATCAACAGTTAAATTTGAATCATTTGTAGTTTACATCAACAATGTTATTTAGAATAACATATATTATGATCATTGAACCCTTTTATTAAAAATTACTAAAAAAAGAGAAAATGGTGCAACACAAAAAATACTTTTTAATAATTTTAAATAAAATTAAAAGCTCAAAAATTTTTATTATCAAAAAATGAAAAATAAGTAATTTGACTAAAATGTTTTCTATTCTTAAGAAATTGTATTTTTGGATGAAGTCTTACAAAAACATTTTACGAAAAGCAACTAATTTAATAAAAAAATTCTCTTTTCATTTCATAAAATATTACATTTCGTAGCTTTAAAAAAGTCTACATTTTACTTAAAAGAATTCTTTATAATTATTTCTTTTTCTAAAACCAATAAACTTATCTTCAATTAAGTTTTTTTAAACTTTTGTATATGAAATCTGTAACGTTTATTGTTTTTGTATATGTTGTAGTTTCTTATTATGTTGTTGAGCAATATTTATTTTTCTCCAACCATGCCATTGAAAATGGTTTAATTTAAAATTAAGAAAATGGCCACAATTTTAGAAATTTAAGGAATTTTGTCTTTACAATAAGTAACTTTTAATGTAGATTGAAGAGCAAGGTCTCATGAATTCACGGTAACAATGTGGATATGTATGGGTGTGTTTTATGTATTAACACATGTCATACGTATGCCCGATAACTATAAATCATGCTCATTTCACGTTCATTTTGTATTCTTTGTTGCTGATAAAGTAATAATAATTACTGGTTTATTATTATAACAAAAACATCACATTTATTAAAAATTGCATAAGAATATTCTAATAACAATATTAACATAATAAAATGATAATATCATTATAATAATAACAATATAACAACTATTGAAGTTTCTTACAAACTTGGCTTAAAGCTGAGAAGTTGCGTTCAAACATATTTACATAGAACTGCCGCAACGTTCAACTTCATCAGCGAAATTGATCAACTTTTGATCTGGTTATACCATTGTTGGGTGACCTCTTCACAAGGTCAAATTACGTTGTCATTTCAGGCGGTGACTATGCCTTCCACTCATAACCTATGCCATTGAGATCTAACTAAAATAATACATTTATATTTTAAGAATCTTTTTAAATACTGAATGTGAATATTTTTGGTTTTTACATTTACATAAAAAAAACAATTTGATATAAAAACTGTTTTAAAACTTTTTTCATTCGATTGAATCTTGCTTGTTTAATACAAAAAAGTTTGAATAATTCAAAAACTTTTACAATTATTATTAAATGTTTTTCAAGAAATTTTTTTTTACTTCCTTTTAAAAAAGGAAAAAGTTTAAATTGTTTTGGTCAAACTTTTTTCATTATAGACACAAAATTATTTTAATAGTTTGTGTTTATTCAAAATTTCATAAATTGGCTATAACTTGAAAAAAAAGTGATTCTAGTAATTAAATACATTCAAACCACAATGTATGTTTGTTTCTCTCTTTCTTTTTCTCTGCCTTTCTCCCCTTCTCTCTTTCTCTTATTCCCTTTTTCTCTCTCTTTCTCTCCCCCTTTCTTATTATCTCTCTTTCCCTCTCTCCCTTCCACTCTAAAACTTTTCATCTCTCTCTCCCTTTTTTCTCTCCCTCTCTCTCTCTCTTCATTTATTATTAAATAAAAAAGATTTAATTGTTAATAAACAAAAGATTTAATTATTATTAAAGAAAAGATTTAATTATTAAACAATGAAAGATCTAAATATTATTAAATAAAATATTGATCATTATTAAATAAAATATTTAGTTCTTATAAAATTTAAAAATTTATTATTAATAAACAAAATATTCAAGTATTAATTAATAAAAGATTTGAACATTGTTAAATCTAAAGTTTAGTTATTAATAAATACACAATCTAATTATACATTAATAAGAAATTTAATTATTATTAATAAAAGATTTAATTATTATTAATAGAATATTTAATAATGATTGAATAGAATATTTAATAATGATTGAATAAAAAATGTAATTATTATTAAATTTATAACTTTAATTATTATTAAATAAAAAACGTAATTATTATTGAATAAAAAATGTAATTATTATTAAATAGCATATTTAATAATTATTAAATAAAAAATGTAATTATTATTGAATAAAAAATGTAATTATTATTAAATAAAAAACGTAATTATTATTAAATATTCTATTATTAATAGAAAAGATTGATTAATATCTTATCAATGACATATTTTTATTTATGCAATATTATAAGAAAACTAATCAGACAAAAAACATTTATATCCTAATAAATATGAAAATATTATTTTGTTTTGAAAATATTATGACTGAAATATTATTTATATATAACTTAAATTTGTAATTTCAAAACGGGTTGATTTTTTTTGTATAAGAAATGCGATTTGTAAAAACTTATTTAATTTCGTTATTCATATTTTCCTTAATTTGTATTATAATTTTTGTTTTAATTATTATTTAGTCCATTAAAATTTAACTTATTTTTCTAATAAAAAATTATGGAAATAAAAAACAAAGATTAAATTCTAATACAATCAGCAAAGGAACAAGAAAGTTTCTCTCCTGTAATTTTGCTGCTTATATAAACTTTCGCCCGAATAAACATTTTAATGAAGGGTAAATAAGGCTATGAATTCTCTTCCTAATAAATATTTGCCTACTTGAGAAATTATATAAAATAAAAATCTTCATAAGTCTATGTTTATCTATCTCCCTCTTTGAATATATTTTAACCTGTTTTTTATTTATTTTCCCTTTCTATAAACATATTTTTACCTGGTTTTACATTTTATTTTCTCTTTCTAAAAATATATCTTAAACTTATTTTATGCTTTATTTTCCCTCTCTATAAATATCTTTTAACCCGACTTTATATTTCATTTCCCTTCTTTTTAAATATGATTTATCTTTATTTTTTATTTTATTTTTCCTCTACATAAATATAGATATAATATTATTAAATATACTTTAACATGATTTATGTTATATTTTCGCTCTCTATAAATATATTTTAACCCGATTTTTTATTTCATTTTCCTTCTCTATAAATATATTTTAACCCGATTTTTTATTTCATTTTCCTTCTCTATAAATATATTTTAACCAGATATTTTATTTCATTTTCCCTCTCTATAAATATATTTTAACATGATTTTATATTTTATTTTCCCTCTCTATGAATATATTTTAACATGATTTTATATTTTATTTTCCCATTCTATAAATATATTTTAACCTGGGTTTATATTTTATTTTCCCATTCTATAAATATATTTTAACCTGTTTTATCTTTCATTTTCCCTCTCTATAATTATATTTTAATATGATTTTATGTTATTTTCCCCTCTATAAATTTATTTTAACCTGTTTTATCTTTTATTTTTCCCTCTCTATAAATATATTTTAACATGATTTTATGTTATTTTCCCTCTCTATAAACATATATTAATACGATTTTATATTTTTTCCCTCACTATAAATTTACTTTAACATGATTTATCTTTTATTTGCCCTCTCTATAAATATATTTTAACATAATTTTATATTCTATTTTCCCTCTCTATAAATATATTTTAACCTGAGTTTATATTTTATTTTCCCATTATATAGATATATTTTAACCTGTTTTATCTTTTATTTTCCCTCTATATAAATATATGCTAACATGATTTTATGATAATTTCCCTCTCTATAAATTTATGTTAACATGATTTTATCTTTTATTTCCCCTCTATAAATATATTTTAACATGATTTTATGTTATTTTCCCTCTTTATAAATATATTTAAATTTGATGTTATATTTTATTTTCCCATTCTATAGATATATTTTAACCTGTCTTATATTTTATTTTCCATCTCTATAAATTTATTTTAACACCATTTTGTATTTTATTTTCCCATTCTATAGATATATTTTAACCTGTCTTATATTTTATTTTCCATCTCTATAAATTTATTTTAGCACCATTTTGTATTTTATTTTCCCTCTCTATAAATATAGTTTAACCTGGGTTTATATTTTATTTTCCCATTATATCAAAATATTTTAACCTGTTTTAGCTTTTATTTTCCCTTTCTATAAATATATTTTAACATGATTTTATGTTATTTTCCCTCTTTATAAATATATTTAAACTTGATGTTATAGAGTTAATTTTATGATTTCGTGAAGAGCGGACGTGCTATTTTGTTGCTCGTCTATAAATTTGGAAAACATGACATTTAAAGTGCTTCGTTAACAGAAAAGATCTATTGATTTGAATAGATAGAATTACCATAAGTTGAAATGATAAATATGAGCATTTGTGAAGAAAATTAACTAAATTTAACTGATAATGTGAATGAAGTTAGCATTGAGTTTCGTGTGATTTGAGAAATCGGCATTTGTCTACTTTAGCGGGTTTTCAGTGTGTGGACTTTTTATTCGACGTAAGACTTAAATGTTTGATTTCTGCATTAGATGAATATGTCGTCATTACTTCATGTGAATGAGCTGTTAACGTATGCATCACACTATTTAAATAACAGTGTTATTGACAATATTAAACTTATAATTAAAAACTTTTATAGTGTGGATGATATTTTAAATGCCAAAAAATGTTTGTGGCAACTATGTACTTCCGATTTGGACCCTTTTATCGACAGGAAAACGACGGATAAACGTTCCAGCTGTGAAGCAAACATAAATGATGTATTTGATGCTCTAGTTAAACTTGATTCATTAGCTAGACTTCCTATTTTTGTTGCACAAAATATCGAAAAAATACCAGACCGTCAACCAGAAGAATTGAATCTCATATCTGTATTGAGCAGGCTGAAACAAATCGAGTCACACAATGCGAAGACGTTTTATCGACCCATGAAATTGAAATACACGAGTATAAGTCAAATGATGTAATAAATCGAGTTAAGAATATTGGTGCCTTGATTGATGAAAAGATTGATAACGTTATTAAAAACTATGATTTGCCTAATATAGATAATTTGAGTGAGAAAACAAATGAAGAATGTCTAGAAAGCGAATGGGACACTATTTCTAACTCCAATTCAGAAACAGCTATAAATGATGATTGGCATAATTATAAACGTGAAAAATTGAAAAAGTTGAAAAAAAAATAACAGCAAGAAAAACCTAACTCAAAAAATTAATTCTAAGCAAGATAAACATATTGGAAAATCAAATGAAAAAAAAGTATGTGCTGAGTTTAACTACAACAATCATCTTGTAAATCTAACCCCTTCCAGCAAAGTAGTCTATAAGGTGCCAGGACTGTCAATTAAGGACGACGATTTGAGAGATTTTGCATTGGTTGAGTCAAAGTTCAAACGTCAGCGGAGAATAAATAGTGAAAATAAGACTAATCTGATTGTTGGAGCACCGCCCCCTCTAGACAAATATTTGTCGGAAGGGTAACCAACGGTGACGAAAATGCTTTGAAAAAGTACTTGGATTTAAAAAAAGTAAAATTTGAAAATGTAGAAATGACGTCACACAGATTAGCAAAGTTTAAGTCCTTCAAAATTACGCTTCCAGTAACTATGGTATCTATAGTTTTATCTCAAGACTTTTAGCCTCAAGGAATAACTAGTAAGCCCTGGAAAACAAGGAATAATAATTTCGAAAACGATATCGATAATATTAAAACAGATAGGTTTATTAATTCACATTTTTATAACAACAATTATTCTGAGTGGTCAGCACAGAAATCTCTCCTAAATTAACCCAAAATGAATACCAATATTTTAAATATATTGTCATTTAATTGTAAAGGATTCAAGTACCGGAACTATGACTATCTTCAAGATTTATTTACTAACAATGATATATTGATACTTCAAGAAACTTGGTTGTATACTTTCCAAGAAACTGAAATTAGAAATACCCTTAAAAATAGCGACTGTTATACAATATCAGGAATGACTGATGACGATATTGGAAGGTGCGGGCGTCCATATGGGGGGTGTGGCATTATCTGGAAACGTGGCCTTCCCGCTGTAGTCACGCCCATTTCATCGAGTACAAACAGAGTATGCGCCGTAGAGATTTTAATTGAACAATGTAAAATTATTATTATATCAGCATATTTACCTGTCAATGATGGGTCAAATAGAGCTATACTGAATTACTTGGATGTATTAAATGACATGTCCACCATTCTTAATGACTATCAAGAACATGAAATTCTGATTGGCGGTGATTTTAATTATGATCTTAGTAGAGATAAATTATCTAACATTACAGAACATTTTTATGAATTCTTATCAAGAGAATCTTTATTTTTAACTAATGAAATTTTTAATTTACCCAATAATTATTACACTTATGAATCAAATACTGGTTCTAAATCTGTACTTGATTATTTTATTTTTTCTGAGAACTTTCAATCTAAAGTTATTGATTTTAAAACATTAATTGATGGTCAGAATCTCTCAGATCATAACCCGCTATGTTTGAAATACAAATTAAATAATGATATAATGTACAACAATACAGGTATTGATTACAAAAATATTGGTGTAGATGTGTACAGATGGGATAAAGCAACGGCTAATGACATTGGAAATTATAAATCTATTTTAGACCAATTATTGTCTACAATAGCGTTTAGTGATGATGTTGTGTATTGCAGCAAGTTCTTATGTAATGATCATAAAACTGAACCGTTAAATTATTTGAGTAAAATTATTGACTGTATAAAAGTGGCAACTCAAATTTCAATCCCCAAGTCAAATACTGGTACTAATAAATCTACCCAATTAGTAGGTTGGGGAAAGTATGTTAAGCTTCACAAAAACCAATCCATTTTATGGACTAATATATGGAAACAGTCAGGCAGTCCTTCTCAAGGTGTTGTATACGACATTAAAAATAAATGTAGGAAACAATATCATTCATCAATTAAATTTATTAAGACCAATAGAGAAGATATAATAAAATCAAAAGTTTCTAATTCTCTTCAAGATAAAAATAAATGTATGTTTTGGAAAGAAATAAACAAACTGAAAATAGTTGATAAAGGATGTACTAGTGTAATAAATAACATCTCAAATCCTGTTGAAATCACTAACGTATTTAAAAATAAATATGAACAGTTATATACTGAATTTAGCAATGCAGATATTGATATTTTAAACAAATTAAATAAAAGTATAAAGACGAAATGTTGTGAGTCGGGTTGTCATTCCGAACTTAGCCACGGAATTTCATGCGACGATGTCGTTAAAGCTGTTCAAAAATTAAATAATAATAAAAAAGATCCCATATATGATATAAT
>JARUHE010334147.1:0-10748 GCA_031471125.1 Archaeomysis grebnitzkii | reverse complement strand
AATGTTCTAATAAAGTCTAATGGTTAATAGTATATTGCGTATGATTCCTTACCTAACGTGGCTGCGTCCACGACAGTCAGTGTTTACTCAATGTTAATTCTGTCCGGTGGTCTATTTAGTATTTTGGTCTTTTGTGAAATATCTTCAATGCCGTTTAGTTTCATGAAAACCCACAAGTTATTTTATCGTTTATTAACGGTTTGGAAAAATAAAGCCTATTATAGGTGATGTTATTTAAATGTTTATTTGTGTAAATTGGAGTTTGCCTCAGTACCTCTACTAAAATCTATTGCTTATTTATAGATCCATTAAAGAAATTAACATTCAAGAAGTATAAATTCTTGAAATTTTATACTAAGCAACAAGGATGACAAAAAGTTCCTACAAACAATAAAATAATTAGCAAGACAAACACAATAGATGATAAAACTAGTAATCCACAAACCGAACGGTTCAAATGTCTCGCGATGATTCATGCAGTAACTTGAAAAACATTCTATCTCCACAAATGTCAATAAAAAATGGTGTTACAAAGTGAGAAAACATCATTTAATCCAAAAATTACCTTAGAAACTATTAATATATACTTCATTTCCAATCCATTGATGCATTAACAAAAACAAAATATGAAAACAAATTATGTCCAAATCAAAAATGGTGTTACAAAGTGAGAAAACATCAATTAATCCAAAAATCACCTTGGAGACTATTTATTTATACTTCATTTCCGATCCATTGATGCATAAATCAAACCAAAAGGAAAAAATGTATTAGTTAATTGGATAAAAAAATGTAAATAGTGATACAATCAAATAAAAAATACATAGTAATATATCAAAACCAATAACCAAGCAAATATGAAAAAAAATATTAATAGTATAGATGATATATAAGTATTCAAGTCCTTGTCTAACGCCGCCGACGGCGACATCGGAATTGCTACGCCTATGTAGAGCTTTGTTATGCACGCTGGACAAAAACGATGTTTTAGTTCCTAAGAAAAGCTTAATACGGTCACAATATTTCTTAGCTTACTTCGCATTATCCAAACTAAATAACAATAACAAATTCGTCAAAACAGCATGAAGTGAACTCCTCAATTAGTTCAATAAACTAAATTTGTATCCTACACAGCAAATGAATGTCAAAAATCAAGGTTGCAATTTCTAATTTTTGCCCAAGCAATGTTAACTAACCTGTAATTGTTATTCAAGTTGTTTACTCTAGTCTTACGCAAGAAATTATTGAAACACAGAAGTTTTAACAAAATAGCTAGATAATAGTGGCCAGCTGTTTCACACGAGGCCAACAAACAATATTTGCTAAACTTACAAAATGAAAAAGTTTTGTTCAATGAAATTTAATTTAACTCATCAAATGAAGAAAAAAGTATTGCAATAACTCCAGAGGTATTATTTAAAAAAAACTAATAAAATTTAAAGGGTCATAATAAACAAATTTTGTTAATGAACGTTCTCAGAACTTCATAAAAAGCAAACTTCAACAACACTTATAGGCCCCTTGTTTTCTGGACAAAGATTTAAAGGGAACAACTAGGGTAGTTGTCCCAATTACGTCAAAAAAACAGAATACTTTATTTTAAGAAATTCACTAAAAAATTACCTTATGAAATATTTAGATAAATTACACATGTGACGAAAGTAAAACGCTTGCGATTCAATTTAATAATACTTTCACAGCTGCTTTAAACATTCTACTAAGTTTAAAAAACACGAAATTAAAATATACACATTTCTTTCAATTACGCCATTATGCTCGCAGAATAAACAACGTACTCTCACCAGTTTATGATACAACAAATTTGGTTTTCACGTTAATATTTTTTAAAATTCTTCCGCCCACAATACGAATTAAAAATAATTTGAATCATTAAGAATTATATGTTGACGAATGTCATAAAATATTAGTGGTTCATAAAAGTTTAATTGATATTATGGATGCAATAAATTTTACTATTCTCAAGTTTGTTTCGTCCTAATATTTTTGATAAACATACAGCCTAGTTTAATTAAACCAGACTAGTGTGTCTCCAAACCACACACAATGTAGGGTATGTATAAGTTAGCATATAATATATAAGTAAATAGTGTCACTGAATTGCATAAATGTTTCACCCTTTTATTATATTTGTAGCTGAAATTCAAACTATCTAACATATAGGCCTAGCCCTAAACATGGAAGTGTTTTTCAGCATTAGTTTATATACTATTTATTTATTTTGCGAAGTCTACTTATACTAGTTATATTAATTTGTGTGTCAGACACAAATGTCTATATGCTGTTTCAAACTCGACTTAGTAAAATTGATCAGTCAGTTTTTCACATTGGCCTATTTTATGCAACTAATTATTATTCTACTTATGAGAAATAAACATATACTAATCGCCTTGTGCACTAAGAATGTTAGTATATACATATAAAAGACATTTATATGTATATACAGTATATCAAAACGGTTCTAATTAAACTCTTAAAGTAGTGTTCTTCTCATACATTTCTAGTTAAAACCAAAACAGACTCATTTTGTGCGATCACTAGCTCCTCCAACACACATACGGTATATAAGATCCCAAAAACAAATTTCCATATAGGAAATACGTTTTTCCTATATATTTTGATGTGTTTTCAACGAATGTGAAAGTTAAACCATAACGCTTAGTACAAAATTCTAACGGAGGGAAAACGGGGTGTGGCTATGTGACGTCACCCTTCTACAGGAAGAAGAGCCATAGCCTGACTGTAATGGATTTAACGCTTTCGTTTTTCTTTTTTTAGGTTAACCATACAAGAATAAGAAAACAAATAATTTGCTATTAGTTATACTGTATTTGTATAGGTATGTTTTTGCATCTGTTTTGCCTTTACCTATTGAGTTAGTTATCATTACATGAGTTGATAATGGCACAAGTTTCGCAGAGCTTAATCTATGTTATTTGAATGCGAGTTACATACCTTGTGCTTTTGTCGATCCACATATAGTCAAGTATGTTCTTATATAAATATCAAAACCACTCCATTATAGCTCATAACATGTGCAGTATTTAGCACATTATCAGATAAAATTTAAAATAGGTTTAGCTTATGTAATCTATTCAGCTCACGAATATATCTATTTGATAATAAGTCTAACATTAGTTTCAACAACCTATGACCTAGGTAGGCTATGTTGTCACAATGTTCTGTGAATGAAATGAAAATATTGATAACAAAATTGTAAATGTTAGAGGTGTATATAATCTTGAAGGGTTAGTGCACTCAAAACCATCAAGAACAAAAAGCAAACTTTCAGTGGCAAATATGATCATATGCTTCAAACCATAGAAATATATGCTTCAAATGAACGGTCTAATTTTTTTCTCACCCATTTTCGTCTGCTACAATGAAGTTTCAATGGAGGCTTTGCCTTGAAATTTATTTTGTTAATTAAATTATTCTTATGATTTATTTTGTAGTTAATTATAGTTTAATATGTGGGAAACAAGAACATAAATTGAAAATGTACAATTAATCATTGAAAATTATAAAAAAAACATCAAATAACATTAACATTTAAAGTGTCGAGTTACAAACAAAATTGTCATAATTGATCGAAATACCCTATACAGAGCTTTTAATTTACATCCAACAAAGAATTGTTAAACAACATAGGACTTAACAATAATTAGGTTAAAAATAAAAACAATTAAAAATAAAGTAAATATAAAAATGTATTGATCTATTTACAAAACAATTAATTCTATTCAGTTAGTTCATTACAATCGGATATCAAAATGGTTTTTCTTGGTCGACCGGATCTACTTCCAAGAGCTTCAACTTGTTTCACAACATCCATTCCTTCAACAACTTCTCCGAAAACCACATGCTTCCCATCCAACCAATCACAAGGCACTGTTGTTAGAAAGAATTGGGAGCCATTTGTGTTTGGACCTGCATTGGCCATTGAAAGCATTCCAGGTTTGGTGTGCTTTAATTGAAAATTTTCATCTCTGAAAGATTATAAAGCTTTTATAAATGTACATTTTTATTAAAACTTTCAGATATATATATATCTATTATTATTATTTTACATACAAAGTACTAAAGTGATTGTATACTAAAATTGACAAATAATTATTTTAGCAGTTTACATCTGACGAAAAATAAACTAGTAATCCGCGACCTTTCAATCAGTAATTTAAAACTAGTTATGCCTAAACCACTATGCGGCTTAAATGTTGAGCAATTATTTATTTTTATAATATACAATTGTAAAAATATAATCAGCAGTAACAATTAAATTCTATTACATTGTATTTATACATGCATACTAAAAATTTGAAGCAAAAAAAAATATTTTACAAGTTGTTTCCTTATTTTAAACTTAAATAACAAAAAAACAGAAATTATTGAAAAAGAAATCTATTGCATTATATTGTAAGCATATTGATCGTTCAGTTCTGAAAATTTGCTGCAAAAATATTAAAAAACCCAAACAAGTTATGAACAAAATAAAAACTTGAACCTTTTGTTGAATGTGAAATATTTTAAAAGTTATCTCATTTTAACGTAATATAAGAAAAAAAGTGAAAATTATATAAAAAGAATTCCATTGTATTATATTGTAAGCATATTGATTGTT
Source organism: Archaeomysis grebnitzkii (assembly GCA_031471125.1). Lineage (NCBI taxonomy): Eukaryota > Metazoa > Arthropoda > Malacostraca > Mysida > Mysidae > Archaeomysis > Archaeomysis grebnitzkii. The sequence continues at coordinate 6,109 of JARUHE010334147.1, read as the reverse complement.
CAGATCTGAAAATTTAATGCAAAAATACTAAAAAACAAACAAGTTATTATGAAAATAAAAACTTGAACCTTTTGTTGAATGTCCGGACGACGACGGAATAGTAACACCTCCGTTTCACTCGCTCGACAAAAAAAGTTGAGCTTCGCAACGCATGCACAACAAATAATAGCTCCGTAAATGTTTTGTAAGTATTTAATTAATTTTAATTTTGATCAAAGTTCATTAAAAATTTTGAAAAATAGGATTTCCTTCAAAAACTGGTTACAGAATGTTTTATTTTTAACACCAAGCAAAGAAGAGACACATGTTTGTAATATATTTTTTAAATATAAATAATCCTCAAATATTTTTATAATTCAACACTAAGGATGAATAAAAAACATGTTTAAATGTAACTTAGTTCAGGTGATTCACCGGTCTTTGCTGGGTTTCAAATTAAATTTCCTCCGCACATTTTTCTAATTTCAAGATCTGTTAGGTTAATTTCTGGGTAACAAGGTGGATCAAAGCATTTTCCACCAAAACCCTTTCAAATTTACCATCCCCCACTCATGAACATTCTTGGAAATATGTCAGGTTGCATCATCACATTAAAGGACTATGTTTGCTTTATTGTTGTATTAACCCATGGAAGTATGTTTTTTGCTGCAGTACCTTCTCCTACAAATCTTGGTGATTACAACCCCCTTTTCATTGAAGATGAGAGAAGTTTTCAAGTCTATTGATTGTACACTGCTCCAGATCATCAATGAATATTTTTTGCATATATTCTGGACATTACTCTCATACTTCAGCTGTAAATGCAATTTGAAAGTTGTTTTTTAATGACGAATAACTTTATCTACAGAAAGGAGGCTCTGTATCATCGGCAACATTAAATATAACACCGAGTCTAGAGATTTTTTGTCTCCAACTGCAACTGAGATCTTAAAGGGAATCAACATAAGATTATACTTGAGCACATTCTGCATAATTAATTCCAAAGCTAAAATTGCTCTCCAATGCAAGATTCTTCACACTCCTTTTGAGAACTCCTGAATTTTTGGTTTTTATTGGGCAAGTTAATTTAATGAAAAAAAAAATGAAGGTAAAAAGTAAAAAAAAAATATCTATCAATATATTAAAACTAATAATCAGGCTTATATGAAATACAATTTTAATAGTATAGATGATACACAAGCTTCCGAGTCATTGTCTAACGCCTCTGTAGAGCTTCTACACATGCTCTACAAAAACTGGAACTACATATAGATGACTAACAATCTTGTGTGAAGTAAAGAAACATTCTGTTTTGACTATAAATGTGTAAATGTTGAATTTTGAAAATAAATTACTCTTAGATGGTCACAATAAACAAGTGTTCAACAAAATTTTCTATAAGTTCAAACTTTTGCTCAAAAATAAACAAGCATTAAAAAATGTCTTATTTGGCTAGAGCACAGTAAATATTAATCTTTTAGAATAAATCACTCTTAATTGTGTTGGTTAGATGGTTATAATAAACAACTTTAGCTCAGCAATATTTTTTATAATTCTACAAATAAAGAAATGTTTTTTACTAATTGATTTCCGGAAGCAGGCGATCAACACTGACAAAAATGTAAAACCTATATAGAACTTTCACCTCGATAAAAATGACAAAAATATGCCATCCTCCAGAAGCCAAAGACTGAAAAATTTACACCTTGAACTCAACTGCTTCTATTTTACAAGCCACACTTATATAACCTAAAAATTGTAATATGAAATAGGAAGTCAATATAAAATTATTGGGGAGATATGTTGCGTGTAATATTTAGTTCTTTCTTTTCTTTCAAGTAACATTTTTCCAAAAATCTTAACTACCATCATGATTTTGATGGATAACTAACAACAACAGGTTGTACTAGTATATGTGGAAAGTCTATATTTTTTTGGTCAAAATAAATAATCAAAAACTTTTCACCAATTTTTTTCTTTTTTCAAGTTAACATGAATGTAAAAATACAAACTTCAAGTTGTGAACAAATTTAACCCAAGTCCCTCATAATGTACAGCAATTAAATTGATTTTCAATGCGACAAAGAATGAATCTTTCTTTTATGCTAAAAACAATTGTAAAAATTGTTCCAAGAGTGTTGCAACAGACCTTTTTTTGCATTACACCAAAATGTGATTTATATCATAAATGAATTTAACGGAGAAAGAATAGCGGGAAGCTGGCACACTGTACATCACTCTGAAACACATAATAACATGAAACAAAATTCTAATTACCAACAAAAATCCTGTCACCCGGTTTGCAGATCTGAAATACAAGGAATTTTTGTAACCAATCAGCAAGGGTGCAAATACTTTTTGTTGCAAGAATAATCTGTTATTCTGTCATACATCATCAATCTTATAATATTCATTTTAATTTATTTAGGAAACCCCATAGGGCAGATTTAAATAGCTTATACTCTTGACTTTATAACAATATGGTGAGAACTGGCAAGCTTCTTGCCGTCTGGTCCTTGAATAGGCAAACTTACACATGCCTATTCAATCCCACTTCAGCTCACTTTGGGTGGGAATTAAATTCGGATGAACACACCCTGCACCAACTATGCATTACCGACACTTGACCGAGGTAGACAATAGACGTCAAGAACTGATTGATTGATTGATTGATTATATAAATAAAGGAGCCAATGCCGAGCGCGGCACCCGGAGGGTATTCAGCACTTTCAAACAACAATATCGGAACTAGGTAACATAAAAAGGATTAAAAACAGTGCCAATCAAAGCCGATAAAACAGTCCAGTGGATTTTAAAAACTCAACCAATGCATGAATCGGAGCATCTTCATTTAAAATTCTCCCTAGAGGAAGCCTGGCCAGGCCAAGATGTACTCTCTCACCAGAGTAGACCAGACAGGCGGTTAAAATATGCTGGACAGTCAGCACACAGTTGCAGGTTGGGCAGATGGGTGAAACATGAGCCACGCCCGAGCAAAGGATGAAATCATGTTTCAACCTCGTGTGCCCTATACGCAATCTCGCGAGGACAACATTAACTCGCCTTGGGAGACGGTCATGCTCCAGAACTGGTTGAGATCGGAAAGAAGACGCATCCTATGCATCCTACTCGGAATGTGGTACCAGTTAATGCCGGAAATTGAGCCAGCATAGGGTATTGCAAATTCTTTGCTTGTAATGGTACATTCATTTGAGCTCTTTCTCATTCATTATGGAAGATGCGAAGGCATCGTTGGTTGTATGACAAGTGTGTGCGGCCGGTACAGATACAATCAATAAGTTCAGCATTGCATCGTTATGAGAATGTACTAGGGAGGGATACCCCATCGTGATGTATAGTGTGCCAGCTTGCGGCTGTTCTTTCTCTGTTAAATCACATTCAACTCCGAAATAATACCCTACATCTGTTACACTGTACATCACCCTGAAACACATAATAACATGAAAACTCCTCTGTCACACTGTACATCACCCTGAAACACATAATAATATGAAAATGAAAACTCCTCTGTCACCCAGTTTGCAGATCTGAAAAACAAGGAATTCTTGTAATCAATCGGCAAGGGTACAAATACTTTTTGTTGCAAGAATAATCTGTTATTCTGTCATACCTCCTCAAATCTTATAACATTCATTTTAATTTATTAAGGAAACCCCATAGGGTAGACTATATAGCTTCCTAAATCCTGCGAGAAGGAACAACCCATCGGCATATTTGTCATCTCACCTTGACCCTTGCACACGAATCCTGGGTAACATTTGGTATATCAGATGACAGTCTCCATATGTTGATTCCTGCAGGAGAATAATGGTGCTTGGGAGGATGCTTCTCGCTTGCTGCCAGGAGGAATAAAATTCTGTCAATTTATGACCACCAGATAAGGCATCCCAAAAAGGTTTATTTCAACCTGGTGAGTTGTCACATGGTTGAGTCCATACCCTGTGAACAAGTCAAATTAGTGGAGGGCGTGCAACATCTTACGGCAGTTATGCCGAAGGGCTTGTTAGATCCTGAAAACCGCCAGCCTTTTTGGTCTCTAATAGGACAACTCTACCCGAGCTGAAAACTGGCAACATGGCGGGACTTAGGTCACTAACCTAGCTGGTAGGATAGGCAACTTGAACAGGAATACACAATTAGATGAACATAGATCACTGCTTCCATGCTATCAGAAAAAATAACCAGGCAGCACATACGGAACCAGGTTGAAGCAAGACCCAAGGATTTCCAGATACAACAAAGAACCTGGATCTTGCACCCTCACCTCTGATTCCGCCAGACTATTCGACACTAATCTCACCTGAAGGAAGAGGCATCAACATACACAAATTGCTACCTAATGCATCGGCACTGACACACCGGACATCCCTATCTGATGACCTCCCAAACCATATACCAATATATCCAAATCCTGACTGCCATCCCGCTGCCTCTGAGGTACGACGCCTATAACAGCAACATAACTTCAAAAATGTCAATTCATTGCACACTGTGATAGTTTAAGCACTTCATCCAATGAACGTGAGAATTTGAGTTTGCAAGATAGTGGCAACACATTTATTATATTTAACAACAAAAACTGGAAGGGGAAAATTTTGAAAACAATGACGTCTTATATGAATTACATGCCATCTAGCCAATCAATCCAAAGATTTTTCTATTCTTACAGGCATAATAACTAAGGCTAAAACCTAATTTAGATCAAATAATTCATCAAGCAACTCTCAGGTTGGTTTTGAATGGTAAACTTCAATTTTATACATAATAAGTTTACTAGCCTTTATGATTATAAGTTTAGTTTATTCTATTCTTTCTAGGTTTGGTTAAGTGATGCAGGGTAATGTTTTGCTAATTCGTGAAGAAACATTTTAACAGTGACACTTCATGGTTCTTCCCTAGGGGCTTTTCATGTTTAATACTTATGGTACCTTTTAAATGGGATCTAACTAGCTTTTACGCCATAACTACTAATAAACACAGGTTGTACACAAGGCTCTTTAGAAGTTAAAACACATAGCCATATTGTTACTCTAATATTTTACTAATGCAAATCAACATGTGTTCCTTTCGGAGTAATATAACAATCAGGGCAATGCTTTAGAATTGTTTGCCACATGTTCATAACAATTTCTATTTCTGTGTCTCACAAGCACCCGGCACATGACACGTACGCGCATGCAGACCCACACCCCTATACTGGGTGCGCCATAAGCGCACAACACGGGATGCTTGATGCGCGCTCAACACAAACCTTGGCGAGAGACCATCTTTATTTTCAACTAAAAGTACAAACATTTTGTCTTTTATTTATATTCTCTAAAACAATATCACATATAATTAAGGTCTCATCAACTTGATTGACATTTTAATATATTGTAAACAATCAGCCACGAAAGGATTTCAATACATCAATAACATGGAATGACCATGTGGAAGCCTAAAACATCGATCTGAATGCAATGTATTCTATAATTGAACAGACATTTAATATATTTAACAAGCTAAATATAATTGAAACAATTATTTATTTCCAACATATTACAATTACACTGTTTGTACATCTTCCCAACCTTGAGTAACCGTCATTGGAAAAATTCATGGATGCCACTGAATCAAATTTTATATTCCCACACCTTCAATGAAGTTTTAAAATGTTCACATTGATTGACATTTGTCATATCCTTCAATTCATTTATTTGATTCTACCTTCAATTCATTTATCACATGACTCTCGAAATAAACACATTGACAATTTAAAATCTTAAAAGATCTAACATTTTCAACAAATAACAGCAATGTATGAAGTGAAAGGATTACTTATCTGTAAATAACAAAGTGAAGGTAGCGTGAACTTACGAGCAGGCAGAGACATCCGCTCTGACTGAAAGTCATAAGTAAACTGAAGTGGGATTGAATAGGCATGCATAATTTTGCCTATTCCAGGGCCAGATGGCAAGAAGGTTGCCAGTTCTTACCATATTATTATAAAGTCAAGAGTATAAGCTATATAAATTTGCCCTACAGGGTTTCCTAAATAAACTAGTAATCCACGAACCGGACGGTTCAAATGTCTCGCGATGATTCATTCAGTAACTTTAAAAAAAATTCT
>JARUHE010334136.1:0-10749 GCA_031471125.1 Archaeomysis grebnitzkii | reverse complement strand
TGTGTGTGTATTTGCGTTTGTATGTGTGTGTATTTGCGTTTGTATGTGTGTGTATTTGCGTTTGTATGTGTGTGTATACCTGCCTGTAGGTACTATTGCTCAAGAAATAAGAGTCTTCGTCAACTGATAAACTGCTATAAATAAATCATTTAATCAACCGTATCAAGTAAAGCAAAAAAATCGAGTTTAGGTTAATGCAAAGAAATTCAAAGCCGACGAGGCACAATAAATAAAAAAAAATTGAGGCTAAGAAATAAGGAGTAAAAAAAACAGAAAAATGAATCAAAATAATAATAATAAAAAAGTTTGGGCCAAGAATAATGAGTTGAGTTTGCTGGAAAAAATGGCGGAATTTATAAAGATTGTAAGTCTGTTTGAAAAGGGTTTGAATGGTATGTTGAGTTAATACCATTTTTTTCACTTATTTATGTTTTAATGTCTTTCAATAACCAACAACTAGCCAATCTAATTGTATAAACGTTTTGGTTGATGAGGACTCTTGTTTTTTGGGCGATAATACCTTTTCATAAAATGATTTCAGCTAAAGGTTTTTCAATTAAATTTTATACAAACTTTTACGATTCAATCTTGATAATGAAAATATTTTAATATTTTAATTTTAAAGTTCAATATTTCAATGTTATGTTAATATTTTAGAATCAAGAATGTGGTATTTTTTGTTATTTTATTTTTGGTATTTTTTATTTTTTTTTGTTTTTGGTATTTTTACTATTTTATTTTTGATATTTATTATTTTGATTTTTTAATTGTGAAAATAAATATTTCAATGTTATGCTAATATTTTAGTATCAAGAATATGGTATTTTTTATTATTTTATTTCTGGTATTTTTACTATTTTATTTTTGATATTTATTTTTGATTTTTTAATTTTGAAAATAAATACTTCAATGTTATGTTAATATTTTAATATCCAGAATGTGGTATTTTTTATTATTTTATTTCTGGTATTTATTATTTTAATATTTTAATTTTAATTGTTATAGAAGTGAAGTGAAAGCTCTGGAAATAGTTTAGAGTTTTGTCGTTCTCATTGTCGTCATCATCGTCTAAGTTTTTATTATGGACTTAAGAGTAAAGTTTGTTTAGAATGAAATGTAGAGATTTTAATTCTAACTATTTTTCATTTAAGCTTTTAAATTCTCAAATTTATAATTTTTTAAATAATAGCTTTTTGTGTTTTTTTAACATTAAAAATGTTTATTTCGTTTCTCATCCTACAGGAATGTTTACTTAGAATAAAATGAAAAACTATATATTCTCAACAACTAGAAAACAACTTTCACAATTGTATTTTTTAAATAAGAAATTTTAATTAGAATGAAATGAAGAACTATTAATTGTAAACAACCTTCACTAAACAGACGACCTTGATTTGCTTCCTCTAATTTAACCTCAATGCTTTAACTTTAATAATGTAATGTTAATACTCCAACGTATCAGTGGTTACGGTCGACTATTGCAATGTGTCTAGAATTGCGCAATGCTATCTAGTAATGCGCAATAGTAGACATAGCTGCTGTCGACCGCAACCAACATTAATATTTTAATATTCTAGTAACTTAACATAAAACGCTGTCTTTGAGTTGTGATGTGTTGTAGGAAAGTGGAAGTCGTTTGTATGGCATCCCTTCCGTTTGTTTCCCTCTTTGATGAATCCTTCAAAGGAAGGAGGACTTTGCTGCAATTATCGTCCGGAAAGTTTCGCTCACTTTGTCATAATTATATCCCATAAGTTTTCGCTCACATGCAACGGCGAGTTCAAATGGATATTATTTGCACTTAACTCTCGCAAGCTTCCTTCTTGTGTTTCTTGTTTGATGTTGTGATGAATTGGTTGTATTACTTACACACACACACACACGCGCACATACACATAAACAAATAAATATATATATATATACAGTATATATTATAAACTACCGGGGAGAGGGAAGTGTTTATTTAAAAAAAACATGTGATGCATATAATCTGGGCGACAATGTGTTATTCGGTGGAACAATGGGTTGTATCAAGATTAAAAGTGATTATTATTGTGACGTATAAATGCATCGAACATAACACAAGTTGGGTAAAGTCTATGTTAATTGAATGTGGGTTGCTTCACTTGTCCTATTGTCGATTCAAATAAATTTGAAATTAGTGAAATTGAACAATTCCATGATGTTGCGACAAAACTTGTCTCAAGAGTCAAGTCTCATTTACAAGTTGAAATAAAAGTTGTCAAAAATTTTATAAATATTATGTTTGCGTAAAAAAATACCTCAAAATCTCTCAAAATACGTCATAATACCCCAAAATCCCTCAAAATACTTAAAGAACAAAACCTCCATACACGTTTTTTGTTTATTTTGTTAAGGGTAACACTATGTAACATCGACAGTACAATAATTGCATAATTTTCAAATAAAAAAATGAGAATAATGAAGTTACAATTTATTATTTTTTGTTGTAACTTCCATACTGTACAAATCTAGGGTAGATTTTTACAGTGGAATTTACAACAAAAAATAATAATTTATATCTTCATTATTCTTATTTTTATATTTGAAAAATGTAATTATTGTGCCGTGGTAATTGGTTAATTTTATTGCTTGTTTGTTGATTGGTTGCTTGATTATTGTTTGGTTACTTGTATTGCTTGTTTGTTGATTGGTTGCTTGTATCGCTTGTTTGTTGATTGGTTGCTTGCATTGCTTGTTTGTTGATTGGTTGCTTGTATTGTTTGTTTGTTGATTAGTTGCTTGTATCGCTTGTCTGTTGATTGGTTGCTTGTATCGCTTGTTTGTTGATTGATTGCTTGTATTGCTTGATTGTTGATTGATTGGTTGCTTGTATCGCTTTTTGCTGATTGGTTGCTTGTATCGCTTTTTGCTGATTGGTTGAAGCTTTTTGGTTTAACATTACATAAAGAGAATCGTGTCTAAATTAATCTTCACAACTAACTTTCAATGAAAATAAAAAATGAAGAGACAATACATTTAATTTGATAGCTAATATATTTTTCGGGATAATGGATTTTATTTTATTTTCTTACATATATTTTTTCAAATTTTCTTAGATATATTTTTTTAATTTTTTTAGATAAATTATATTTTTTTATCAAATTTTCTTAGATATATATTTCAAACTTTTTAGATTTATTTTTTTAATTTTCTTAGATATATTTTTTCAAATTTTCTTAGATATATTTTTTTCAAAATTTCTTGGATATCTTTTTTAAAATTTTCTTAGAATTTTTTTTATTTCTTAACACAAATATACAATTTTATTGACGAATATTTAATCACATATATCTTAAACATGTTTGTATTTTCCATAATTATACAGCAATGAACAAGTGTTTATACAATCCATTTGCTATCTTTGATATCCGATGATTAAAAACGGAAGGTGTGCCAAAAAATCATTTTTTTACACAAAAACAATACTGAAAAACATTTTATGCATAACACCTTGCATTTAACCTGGAATTCCTCAAATGTTGCTAACGTTTTGATTTGTCACTTACAGAAATAAGAATTTACATTATCATAATACAAACTTACAATGTAAATTATAATTGCATGTAAACATAAGCTATTTCTGTTTACCAACGTATTAAACTTATATGATATGATATGTTATGATACCACATAATATGATATTATATGATACTATGATAGGATATTATATGATAAAGTTAAGGTAAATGTATGAAATGGCATAAATTTGATTTATGAAAATTTATATCATGTATACATGACTATTAAAAGCTTATTGTTGTATTAAAATTAAAAACCATAACTTACAAATATTCAGCCTGAATTCATAACAAAACATTTAGATAAATTATGTTTGTTATGTACTTTTGGCAAATATTGGACATTCGAAAGATAATTAATGATAATGGTCGGGAAATATCTCAAGTTTGAAAAATAAAATAAAACTAATCAAATTAAACTCGGCCTGTTTTAATAACAATAATTGGCTTGCCAATTATAGAAGATCTACCTATGTTTACACAGCTAATATACAGAGATAGAACAAGACCCTTATTTACACTTTACCTCTCACATTTTGTTTTGTTTCTAATGGAATATATTTAAATTAATTCTGAATAGCAACGGTAAACGAAATATTAATTAAACAAATTAAATATCTCAAAAGTAGTATTCACCTCTCTGGTTAATTACATTTGATTTGACATGAATATCTTATACAGGGAAATTTGTTCAATATATTGTCATTGCGGCTGCAGCTGTTCAGGTGTTTTTACCAAATATCATGTAGGCGTTCCGAATGAACGCTATTCGTGAGAAAGTCAAATGTACCTTTCCTGTCCAAAAGTCATTGCATAACTACTCTCGCCCAAGAAATAAGAAGTGTCGTCAAATAAAAAAATATATATCAATCATTTTCTTGAAAAAGTATAAAAATTTGAGGAAGTGCGATTTTACTAAGAATGTTCGAAGGAGGGCTGATAAGGAAAGACCAAATCAAGACAGATCTTAAACAGTTGACGATTCACTCAGACTCAACGTGGACTGACATCAGCAGCGTAAAAAGCTTCTAAGGTCCTCTGTGCTGGAGTCTCTTTTTCTTATGAAAATCTTATCGACTACCGGACACTTCGACGATATTCTCCGTTTGATGTCTATATGGCGGGGTTTGATGACGCTGATCGATGGACTGTCGTAGTTACTCTATTTTAGAGACTATTTGCTCTGGACCTGTAGTCCATCTAATGTCGGGTGACAAGAGCTGATCTCTTATCACCTAAGAGGACTATCAGCGAGCAATGTCCTGAGGCTACCGATCTGATTCCATGGTCCCATACTACTACTACTACTACTACTACTACCACCACCATTACTGCTACTACTAATACTACTACCAATACCACCACCACCACCACCACAACCACAACCACCACCACCACAACCACCACTACTACTATTACTACTACTACCACTACTACTACTACTACTACTACTACTACTACTGCTACTACTACTACTACTACTACTTCTTTTATTATTACTATAACTACTACTGCTACCACTTCTTTTTATAGTTCTAAATAATCAAATCGTTCAAATCACTCCAAACTATTGCAAATCTTTGAAAAACGTTGTTTTCAAAAACTTAAAATGAAAGAAGATTTATTTAAAATTATGTTCGTAAGAAATTGTTCGGTAAATCGCATTGTTTGCAAATTATTTTTACCTTTAAACGTTCTTCTTTATTTATGACATGAATTTACATTCTGTATAATTCTATGAATGTATTATCATACGAAATAGGCTATGGGTATAAGTTTGTCCTTACTGTTTTGTTTGCATAAAATACATACATACATAAAATACATACATACATAAAATACATACATACATAAAATACATACATAAGCGATACAAAGCTGTTTGCCGGTTACTTGCATTAAGATATGAAAAATTTCGATACTCCCGAAATTGTTTTGAAAAATTGGAAACGACTTTACATTTTTAAAGGGCTGTGTAATAATTGTAAACATAATTTATGTAAACATGAATTATAATTGAGAAGAATATTACTTTGTTACCGTTTGGTTTGTTCATAGTTTTCCATTCGCTGCTTATCATTTCCCTTTTTCAGTTTATTATTCATTATTCATTTCTATTTTTCTTTCTAACTATTATTATTATTTATTTTAATTCTTATTCTCTAAATCGTTATTATTTATTTCAACCCTTCATTATCCATGCTGTTGTCTTACGTGCGCTATTGACTCGTTTGTTAAAAAAATCAGAGAATTCGTCCTACGGGTATCCTATTGTGGTCGACATGCGTAGCCTAGTTCAGTTTTTCGCCTTTGTCATCGTTGATACTTTAGTGGAAAGTGAAAGGTTACTGCTTTTATTTTTTATTTTACAATTGCCTCGTTGAATAAATCTTATCAAATGTATTTTCTTGTAAATATTATACTTTATGAAACGTGACAAAAATGACTTTTTATCAATTAGAAACAAATCTCTATGCACTTTTTTCACGAAGTTAAAACTCCGATCGAACAACAGTGGAAACTAAAACTGAATAGTCGTAATGCTCCAGAGCTAAATGTTTTGAATGAGTCACTAATGTATCTACTAAAGTATTTTAAGGTATCCTAAAGTATCCTAAAGTATCCTAAAGTATCTTAGAGTATCTTAAAGTATCCTAAAGTATCTTAAAGTATCTTAAAGTATCCTAAAGTATCTAAGGTATTCGAAAGTATCTCTTAAAGTATCTCCTTGAATATGGATTAATTGGAGCAGCAAAGGCTACAACCAGAGGTAATAAATTTGGCTTTACCTTCCTTGACTTGAAAATAAATTAAAAACAGAAATAAAAAGTTTTATTTTTCTGTTTTCATTTTCAAACTTCAAATGGTTTTGTCTTATCCAGATTGACAGATTATAGTCGCTATTGATTAGTTCAATAGCACAAGTGAGGCAAGCCACATTCAAATAACATAGAGTTATTGTCTATTCAATTGAAGTTTGTTTTGATGTTTTCATTGCATAATTGTAACCCTTTTAGTGTCAGACTTTTCATTGCTTTCACCCTTTAACTTCTGAATTATTATTACCCTAAGGTCTACAATACAATTATATTTGCATTGAAAATAACCCTATAACCGGCATTGTATTTTCCCTACAGGCCTTAACCTTTCAACGCTTGAATTATTATTACCCTAAGTTATACAATACAATTATATTTGCATTGAAAACAACCCTACAACCGGCACTGTTTTGTCCCTACAGGCGTTGAAGGGGTAATGACCAAAGTACGATACAGTTAACATTGAACGAAATCATAACTGCTTATCACGAATCTGTCCCTGTTTACAATAAGGCTATAATATTTGGGGCTTTTTTTTAATGCAAGTGCGATGGATTTATTGTCTATTTATTTGTTTATTTGTCTGTTTATTTGTCTATTTATTTGTTTATTTGTCTGTCTGCTTATTTGTTTATTTGTCTGTTTATTAAGACTAATGCATGTATGATGAATTTACATTAAGACTAATGCAAGTACAATGAATTTATTTGTCTATTTGAAACAGTGGTAAAATTACTAAAAATGAATTACAATTATAGAGACACTATTTAAACAAATTCAAATGTGTTTGATAAAGGACTGATTGGTAAAATTATTTTTTATTTCACCAGTCTTTTTATTATTATTTACATTTAATAGAACAAATAACATAATTCAACATAACGTTTTAAACATAAATATAATTACTATAATTAATATATATAAATATAATTAAATATAATAAAAGTATAACTATAATTAAATATAATCGTAACAATTTATGTACAATGTTGTATATAATCGTTGCAAAATTGCATACGACTCAACTAGGCAAGTCGAGCTTGTTTAAAGATTATGATATCAATCGTTGCCAACAACCGCCATCCAGTGAACTATTATGTCAATCCTTGCCAACAACCACCATCGAGTAAATGGTGTTCTTGCCATTGTGTTCTGCTGCACTAACCTAATTCTGCTTTTTTCACAATTCTCTCTTTGCTTGCTTTCGTTTTTTGTTTTGTTTGCTTATTTGTTTGCCTTTTTGTTTGCTTATTTGTTTACTTTTTGTTTGCTTATTTTATTAATTGTTTGTTTATTTTTCAGCTCTTACATTTATGATGAATTTATTTATTTTTGTATGAGAGATCATGACCGAGTGGATACCAACGCTGCCTAAGCAAATTTTGTTGTTATTATCGATTTGAGTCCGCTCTAAGGCTGTTTCATTGGGATTTCAACGTGGCTGTTTTCCCTTAAAAACTCATATGCTAAGCTTACCCCTACTTTGAGGACGCGCCATATGTCGGTTGCACAAATAATTTCAATTTTAATTTTCGTTGTTGTAAAATATTAAAACATAAACAGGCAGGATATTGATATTTCTGTATTTATCGAGCGTGTGACCAACGTGTCCGAAAGATTTATGTATGATTGGTTTTCTGTCATTGTTGGTGTCGTTGTCGTCGTCCGGGCCAAGTTTTATTTTATTAACCTTAGAGCAATGTTTGCTTAAAATAAAATGTAGGGTTTTTTATTCTAATTATTCTGCATTGAGGTTTGTATTTCTAAAATGTAGGGTTTTTTATTCTAATTATTCTGCATTAAAGTTTTTATTCATAAAATTAATAGTTTTTAAATAATAACATTTTTAAGTGTATTTTTTTGCAAAATTTGAAAAAATCGACGTTTTTATTTCTCGTTTTAGAGAAATATTTAGTTAGAACAAAAGTAAGAATTATAAATTCTCAACAACCTTCACTAAACGAACTTTTCAAAAAGATTTACAGGGTCAATCAAGACAAAAATGAGCTTGAAAACTGTTTTTTATTTCAAATGAATGAAGAACTATTAATCATCACAACTTTTACTAAACATGCGAGATTGAGTTGCTTTCTCTAGTATTTATAAAACTAATTTAATAATTTAAATCTGTGTATTTGATAAATATTCTAACAAGAGAACTCCGATTAAAAATATCTTCGCTGGAGAGGACTCTTATTTTTTGGCAGATAGTACGTCACTCCAAGCAATGGAAGATTAAAAATAAACGAAAGTAAAGCTCTAAAAAATGAGACACACGACAAATTTTTCTTATTTTGGGTATGACTTTAATCTAATTACTGATCCAATTATTTCAATTACGTTGTTTCAATTATTATTTCAATTATGTATTCAAAATTAACAAAACTTTCGCAATTTCAATAAAGTGATTTATAATTAGATTTTAATTTGGGCGTAACTTTAAAACTTTTCGCGCCAATTTGGTGCAATTTGTGTTCCCGCCATTTTTTTGTACGATTGTTTCAGTTTTTTATTTATTTTCATTTTTGTTCTAGTTAGATTATAAATTATTTTTATGATTAAAATTATAATTAAGTTACAATTCGGACTGTAATTGTAATTATAAATTATAAATAGTTATTGTAATTGAAATTATAGTTAAGTTACAATTCGAACTGTAATTGTAATTATAAATTATAAATAGTTATTGTAATTGAAATTATAATTAAGTTACAATTCAGGCTATAATTATAATTATAAATTATAAATAATTATTATAATCGAAATTATAATTAAGTTACAATTCAGGCTATAATTATAAATAATTATTATAATTGAAATTAAATTAAAATTAAGTTACAATTAATGCTATAATTATAAATATATTTAAATTATAGTTAAACCAAAGTTAAACTTTTATGGTTGTTAATTATTTAATTAGGATACATTATGATTAAATTGTAGTTATATTATAACTTTTATATATTAAATTATAATTAAATGATAATTTGGTTATAATTAAGCTATCATCCAATTATTATTCAGTGTTAAATAAAATTATTTTCAGTTATAATTAAATTTTCTTTCAGTTATAATTAAAATTATTATTAAATTATAATCAAAATTATAATTAAATTGAATTTTCAGTTATAATTTGGTTATATCTAAATTCTAACTCAAGCAATAATTAAATTATAATCAAAGTTATAATTAAATTATAATTAAAGTTATAATTAAATTATAACCAAAGTTATAATTAAATTATAATAAAAGTTATAACTAAATCATAATTAAAGTTATAATTAAAATACAATTTGGTTTGATTATAGTTAAATTATAATTATAATTATAAATCATAATAATAATATAATTATCTCGTTATTGAATGGATGGAATTTCATCCATTATGCACTGATGGCCTGATTAGATATCCGTTTCCTAGAACCTTTTTTGATGACTGCCAGTTCATAAATAATAATTTTGACTGCCAGTTCATCGAGGATTATTTTGACTGCCAGTTCATAAATAACAGTTTTGACTGCCAGTTCATAGATGATTATTTTGAATGCCGGTTCATAAATAATTATTTATGATTGCCAGTTCCTTAGATAATTATTATGACTGTCTGTTCCTTAGAAAATTATTATGACTGTCAGTTCCTTAGATAATTATTATGACTGCCAGTTGTAGCTAATTGACTATGACTGCCAGTTCCGTAGATAACTATTATGACTGCCAGTTGTAGCTAATTGCTTGTGACTGCCAGTTAATAATTTATTATTCATAAATGTCAGCTATGAACCCCATTTTAATCATTCAGTTTCATACAATATATTTACTAGTTTCGTTTGTTAATACATTTTGCGTTCATTTGTAAGTCTTAAGACAGAACAGCTAAGAAACGTCAATCAATGCAAATTATGATAAATTTCCTCAGCCAATCACAATGAACTGAAAATAACCGACCAACGTATTCCAAGCAGTCACGTCACTGTGACGTCACTATGGTCAGTTCGTTCTGATTGGCTGATAAAATTTATCATAATTAGTTGTTCTGTGGTCTTAGTATACTTTTTTTAGGTTACAATTGTTAAAATTTTTTATATTTTAGATAAACATTGTTTACAAATAAAAGACATTTTTTTATAATTAATAATTAATATAACAATTTTAATAATTAATAATTAATATAACAGTTTTAATAATTAATAATTAATATCACAGTTTTAATAATTAATAATTAATATAACAGTTTTAATAATTAATAATTAATATAACAGTTTAAATAATTAATAATTAATATAACAATTTTAATAATTAATAATTAATATAACAGTTTTAATAATTAATAATTAATATAACAGTTTTAATAATTAATAATTAATATAACAGTTTAAATAATTAATAAT
>JARUHE010334125.1:0-10749 GCA_031471125.1 Archaeomysis grebnitzkii | reverse complement strand
GGAACACCAGATGCTGTTGGCAACAGCGCTCTTTGCCATTGTAGTTAATGTGCTGTATAATATTCTATAATAAAAAAAAAAAAAAAAAAAAAACAGCTTTTGATTAACGATTCCAGTAAGGGTTTATTAACCATAAAAAAACAAGACTTTAAAAGAAATTGAAACTTCCTAAAAGAACTTTTTACCAAACTTAATTCAAATAATTTCTACAAATTAACTCATTAAGCATTGTAATCATTCTAGTCATCATGACTCTTCTCTAATGAGGATTTTAGCTGTTTCTAGAAGTTTGAAGGAATATTTGAATAAATTAAAATAAATATAATAATTATAATTCTTTTTTTTTACAAAATTATCTTCACTCTTATTGGTAGTTAAATAATTTCTTCATTCATGAATGAGTTTACATTTCAATATATCCTATTGTGTATTATAATAAAACAGTCAGTACCATACTGTGTAGCAGTTCTCTTAAAAAGTAAGTCATGCTTCAAACATTGTCATGCAGGAATAGTTTATGAAAAAGAATACAAACAGGATAGGAAATGGTCAAGGCAGCGAAGTTCAAACTTCAAGCTAGACTTAAGAAGTTAAAGCCTACTTGTAATAAAAAAATCTTTACAAGTTTAATCATCATTACCACCACCTTTAAACTCTGAAACTGACAAAATCACATGACCTTGTGCAGGTTACTGTGGAACTAACCGAATGTTAACGCAATAATGTAAAACTGCCAAATGGACAAAAGAAAACTGGTACTTCAAATGGGTGAGGTGGTGGATGTTGTGGCGGTGGATATGGTGGTGATGATGATGGTGGTGGCGGTGGTAGTAGTGGTGGTGGAGGCATAGGCCTATGCCTAGTCCAGAATGGTCCTCGTTCATGCTAGTTCATAATGTATACATGGTACAAGCAAGTTTAGAAATGGAATTTGTCACAAATTCCCAATTATAATTCGTTGTGAAAATTTATCAAGAATGAAGGCCAATATTATTGATTTTTATAATGAAAACCGATATTACATTTTTAAA
Organism: Archaeomysis grebnitzkii; assembly: GCA_031471125.1. Lineage (NCBI taxonomy): Eukaryota > Metazoa > Arthropoda > Malacostraca > Mysida > Mysidae > Archaeomysis > Archaeomysis grebnitzkii. Next base: position 9,718 of record JARUHE010334125.1, on the reverse strand, counting down.
AAATTATTCACTATTTTAATGCAAATAAAACAGAAACACACGCACACGCCTAAAATAATGTAAATTTTGATTATTTTTATCTTAATATTATTATATAAATTAATTTGTAAGGACTATTAATCTACAAACTGAATAGTTCAAATGTCTTGCAACCATTCAGTAAAAATGATAATGCTTTGAAAAAACATGTCTATCATTATTAATTAGAAGATCATAACGATTTTTGCTGAATAACAAGTACGAGGAAATTAGTAAACGAATTAAGGCTGTGACCGAATAAAAGTTATGAATACAACAAAATTACTATATATATATATAAAATACAATAAAAAAAGTGGTAGCTAACCAAGATTAAAAACCTATTATTTCAATAAAAATTCTTTCTAAAAAAAAAAGATTATTCTGTAAAATATTGTTCAGAATTATATATAAAGCCATTCCTGTTAAATAAAAATATATGTAAAACAAAAATTAAAATATATATTTTTTTCAAAATTCTACCAAGTGGTGGCTAACCAAGATTTAGAAACCTATTATTTCAATATTCATTCATTTAAAAAAAAATATTGTTCAGAATAATATATAAATCCATTCTTGTTAAATAAGAATATGTAAAACAAAAATTAAATTTTTTATTTTTTTTCAAAATTTTACTAAGTTGTGGTTAACCAAGATTTAAAAACCAATCATTTCAATAAATATTCATTTTACAAAAATAATGATTCTGGATAATATTGTTCAGAATTATATATAAAGCCATTCTTGTTAAATAAAAATATCTTTAGAACAAAAAAAAATTCAAAATTTTACTTCAAATGGATTAAAATTATAAAAAAAATTAATTTTTTTTTTCATAATTATACTGAGTGGTAGCTAACCATGATTTAAAAATAAAAAAAATAAATTTTTGTGAAAAAATCCCCCTCTGCATCTGCTCCAACAATCAACAGTGACTTATAGAGGCTTGACTTTGCCACAGCCTATAAATGAATGCAACAAGTTTTTAATCAAAACTGGGTATACTGACAATATTATTAACACCATAAAGAGAAAATTCAGGCCCAAGCTTCACCTCCAACTTGCTTGTTGACAAAACTATAGACTAAATGTTATTTTTAAATTAAAACAATTAAAAAATCTAGTTTTGAAAAATGAATAAACATATTTCAAACAATTTTTTAGCATTAAACATGAACATAAATTATGTGGAATTTGAACACAATGCATGTGTACAATTGCTGCTAAGCTGTTTGCAAACTTTATCAGGTAGAGGAACCCACAGGGAGAGAACAATATTTTTTTATTAATTAGTATAAAATTTGATCACAAATAGAGCATTCCTTCTCTGGGACCATAATTCTGCTAATTTTTTGCTATAATTTCCCAGCAGTTTAGCTTCTACTAAATGCATAAAATGAGAAAACAAAAACATCCATGTAAAAACATTCCACATATAAAATAAACAGCAAAGCTTGAATTTATAAGCAATATATAAAGGGAAACGGTTAAAGGTAATATTTATGTTAGAAATAAGTAAATCAATTTACATTATTTTATTAATTTAAGACTAGATCATAAATAGAAAAAATGTAATATCACAAATTATGTAATCTTTAATACTTAATTTAAAAAAATTTTAAGCCTTGTACACATTTCTGAACAAGTTTGTACCATTAGTATTGTTACACGATTATCATTCAAAGTCAAGACATTTTATTATTTTCAAACAATATAGGATTTCAAAAAATACTCATCTTATTGAAAACAGAATAACAAATTAATTAAACTTTGGGCAAATTTTATTTTAACAAAAGAAAAGTTGAATAAATTCTCACCTGTCTCCATGAACCATAATGCGTGAGAACTACCAACACAACAGTCATGTTATCACATCCAAGTCCACCCATTTGGCAGTCTGGCGCCAGGCAGCAGGTCATCAGCTCTTCGCAAATCTCCTCTGGCTCCATTCCTTCCCCGAGCCGGAACCGGATGAAATCGACGACCTCTTGGCTGGTCATCACGTCCCAGATTCCATCACAGGCAAGGATGACGAACTCCCAGTCTTCGTTGATCTCGTGGATGGAAACGTCGGGCCAGGCCGTCACGATCTGTTCCTCCGGTCCCTTTTGGTCGTTCTTCTTGAAGACAAAATCACCGAGTGCTCGGGAGAGAGCCAGGTTGCCGTTAACTCTGTTCATCTCAACCCAGCCACCCGCTGCCGTTATTCTCCTTTGTTCTGACGCTAGGCTGGGTTTGTGATCGTTACTCAGTTCAATGGCGAGGCCAGATAAGCTACCTACAGCTCTTGAATCACCAACATTTCCCTTTTAAATATATAGAAAATAATAAAATGAAATATAAAAATGATATTAAAATGTTAATAAAAAGTTACAAATGTTATAAAATCTTACAAAATGTTATTAAATCTTAAGAGACTTCAAATATTAATGAAAAATTATAAAACATTTATGTACCTTTAAATAAAAATTATTTAAAAACACTTCAGATGATCACAAAATATGTATAAATTTTAACCTGGAACTAAATATAAAACCTATGATTTTAACAAATAGTTTTGAATAAGATTCAGCTACTCTTAAAAAAAATAACTTTTTTGAAAATACAAATAAATTTAAACTTTTGTGAATACAAACAAACTTAAAAAAAAAAAATAAACAATGACTCACACAATAAAGTTTATTGTCTCTGAGGAAGCAGCAAATGGCTGTAGTTCCCGCCACTTCATCTTTCAAGATGTCATCATGCTGCATGTTGTAATCTATGTCTAAATAACCCTGAAAAATAAACATTTCTTTTATATGCAATTTTTGAAAAACAAACTTTCAAGAACAACAAATTATAGTTCAAGCTATTCAATACTAAATTTTGCACACATAGATTGTACACCAGGGCACCAGAAAATTATTTTTTGGTTGTGGGGCCACATCATTCCTATTTTTTTGTTTTGTTTTTTATTGTATAAATTGTCGGTTTGAGACCATTTTAAGGTTTTGGAGGACAAAAAACAATATTCATGTGCAAAAAAACTAATTTCTGGTACCCTGGTGTAGACTGAGAATAGTGTGCTAAAAACAATTGTATTTTCCTCCTTTGAGAACTTTATGTCACTTTTAACAAAAAAATTGTCTTAAACAAGTCCATTTCTGTAATAAAAGTGACAAAAATTCCAAAAATTAATGTCTTCTTTGAAATAAAAATATTGTTGGCACCTTAAAAGTTCATATACTTTTGATCTTGAAAAAAAATAATGAAAAGATTAAATTTAATTTATATAAAGGTAGATTAAAATATTACCTGTTTAATGGCAGCTTCAACATCACCTCCGTTATATTCTGGCCTTTTGATGATCACTTTATGAAGATGTTTTCCGGCATACTGGGCTATTCTGGCTCCTGTTCAATTTTTATTAATAAGAAAAATAATTACTGTCAAATAAACCAATTTAAGAAACTGTTTTTTTAAAAAAAATAATTTAACAATTTGCTGAATAAATGTAAAAAAAAATTGTATATTTATTTCTCTTTGCCACAATACAACATATGGTTCGACAATAGCACAAGTGATGTAATCTTCATTCAAATAACAGAGTTTACCTCACGTGTGCTATTGTCAATACATATAAATCATGTTGTAGTCCAAAAACTAACAGAAATTGCATCAAAAGTAAAAATATTAACATGAATTATGGCAAAAGCTGTCAAAATGGAAATGAGCTCACCTCCATGGCCATCGTACACGGCAAAGAAAGCCGTGCGTGGATCATCTGGCAGAGACAGAATAGTAGTGTGTGCGTCTTCCATATTCACTCGCCATCCTTGCATGCACGACGCACCGACACGTAATTTTGAGTCTTCACATCGAGAAGTCTCCTTCTGTGTAACAGGTTCGCTCAATGTCTGACCCATCGTTCTGGTACGGCCGTTTTGTCCTCCGGTTGGGGGTTCTTCGTTTACACGGTTTCTGGCATGTCCTCCGAACTGTCCTTTGTTGCCAGAAAAAAGACACGAAACATTTTTTTGGTTATTTAGGTTCGAAATATTTTGTGGTACATTAAAGTAATGTGTTAGAGAATCGTAATGAGTCTTCGGGTTAAGAAACAAGTTTCTCAAGGAACTACGATGGAGAGGTTTACGCCGGACAGACCTACGAAACTTCCGACTTTTTGAACCATTCTTATTTAAATTGCAAGGAGGAAAATTGTTTGGTTTATCCAGGAAATTAGGATGTCGGTTAGGTGGAGTGTGTGGTCGGTTAAGTGGAGTGTGTGGGCAGTTAGGTGGAGTATGTGGTCGGTTAGGAGGAGTAGGTGGTCGGTTTTTGTGAATCACGTGTGGAGGAGCCTTTTCCAAATGATCAGAATTCATGCAAGGGTTCATTCTAGTCTGAGAATGATTCGGACACCGATCTGAAGGGTTGTGAAAATCATTGAAGTGTGGAGGAAAGTTTCTGTCCTGTCCAGGAGATCGATCTGTAGGGCTGTGAAAATCATTGAAGTGCGGTGTAAAAACAAGGTTGTGTTTCGGGCCTCGGTCTGTAGAGCTGTGAAAATTATTGAAGTGTGGTGAAAAACTTCTACCAACACAACTATTTGGCATATAATTATCCATCATTCTCTGTTTGTGATTTAACTCGTTTATGTTTGCCATATTAGGGTCAAAATTGGGTGCAAATCTTGTAGGGCTGAATGCACGAATATTGTAATTGTTCATATTAATATCTTTTTCAAACCTAACTTCCTCATTGAATTGATTGTTAGGATGAAATTCGAATCCAAGGTTATTTGGTGGACATTCATTTGAATAATTTGGACTATAATTATTCGGATTATAAAAATACGGATACTTTCGATAATTTTTCATGCACGAAAACATTTTTACTCTTTCAACATTACTATATAGATAAAATGAAGTTACAGCTTAATATTATATCAATATAACAACTTCACATATAAATAATATCTGAAATATTTGAAATTATTAATATTAAAAAACCTTGGTGATATTAAATTTGGTATTAGCAATAGATCAATTGCAAAAACATTTACATTAATAGAGGTATTTACATCTATAATGGCTAAACTCCATTAATTTTAAGGAGGGCACATGACCAATTTTGGTCAAAATCACACTTTTGAGTTTTTAGGCTGTGACAAACAGCCTCTATAAACTACTGTTGATTGTTGGGCTGAGAAAATTTGATATAAAAAAATAGTTTATATATAACTCAGAACACTATTGTCCTGAACAACTTTTTTTGTAAATTGATTATTTATTGAAACAATAGGTTTTTAAACTTTGGTTGGCACCACTTAGTAGAACTATGAAAAACGTTTTTTTTATTTTTTTCACAGATTTTTTATCTAACATCTAAATGGCTTTATATATAATTCTGAATAATATTATTCCGAATAATTTTTTTGTAAAATTAATATTTATCGAATTAATAGGTTTTTAAATCTTGGTTAGGTAACACTTAGTAGAATTATAGAAATGTTTTTGATTTTAATTTTTCATACTATCAATTAGAAAATTAAATTCTCTTTCCATTTGTGTATAATTTATATGGAAAATTTAAACAGTTGAAAAATGATATGCGATTGAAGTTTTTGTGTAGAAGAGTAAATCTATTGGGAGACAAAATTTTCATTGCATTTTCTGAGAAACTATGTTTTTTGATAAAAGTGTTTGAGCCAATTTTTAAAATTATATAAAGCATTCAATACTAAAACTTTTGATGTTGGTTATTTTGGATATCCATATCTTGCCTGGTTGAGAAGATGTATAATTAAAAGTGCCAAAAAATTACATTTTTTGTACTTTTTTTTTAATTTGGTGACCAAAAAATTAAAGCACATGTCAACATAATCCATGAACCGAACAGTTCAAATGTCTTGCCATCATTCATTCAGTAACTTTAAAAAATCTATCTCCACAATCAAAATATGTGTTAAAAAGTGAGAAAACGATCATTTAATCATAAAAATCACTTTAGAGACTATTTATGTACACTTCATTCCCAATCCATTAATGCATAAATCTAACCAAAATAAGAAAAAAACATTGTTAAAAAAAATTGAAGTTAATTTAACGAAAAAATGTAGATAAAAAGTATTGAAACTAAATAAAAATATATATATTAAGATATTACAATGAAGATGATGATATCGGATTGGCTACGGCTATGTAGAGCTTTGTTATGCATGCTCGACAAAAAAACGATCTAAAAACAATGCGTGAAAATCTAAAAGCTCTATCTTAAAAATGGTTATAAAGGGTTAGACATCATTTAAACAGTTAGATTATTCAGTGTTGTATTACATAAAAGTAAATACTAAAACATCTCTATCAAAAAATATGATAATTAATCTTCCAATTTTAAAGGTTTATCTATTTACAACTAAACCCTAAGTTAATAACAGTTTTGTGAAAAAAAAACACCCAAATGAATTGAGAAGGAAAACAAAGGTTCAACAATGCCTTCAAATTTAAATTGAAAAGGAAGAACAACGCCAGATCTATTGATTCTACCATCACACAAGTTCTTAATCAGCCAAATAGCCAATTCATTAAAATTTGATAACTAATAATAAAATTAAGAAATAATAATTATTATAACTCGTTATACCTAAACAGCTAAGCAATTTTACTGTTGAGCGAATACTTAGTAGCTACATTGATTAGAATGTTATAATGAACAATTTTCATTCAGTAAATTATTTGTAAACCATCAAATAAAACATTTGGTTGAAAATGAAATTTCACAAAACTACTCAAAAATGAAACAAAAAACAGCCAAATAATAAAAAAAAAATTAAAAATATCTGTAGATAAGAAGTTGTTCATTTTGTTATAAAACATCTACCAAGTTTGAAGTGATTTGATCCATGAAATAAAAACTTGAACATTTTTTTAATATTAAACGATAGCTGCTATGTCTCAACTGAGTTTCACTCGATCAACTTTATAGAAGTTCAATGTATTTGTAAGGTAATTGAATAAATAAAACAAACATGTTTCATGTGGTACATCATGCTCAAAAATTTAAAGTTCTTTAAAATCTTTAGCTGTTTTACTTATGCATTTGAAAGAAAATAAACCAATCTCGTGTGTAGTAATAAATTTTTTTATTTAAATATGAGAAATTGGCTAAAATCTAATTTACACTTCATAATTGTTCATTTGAGATAGAAATGATAACTGTAGGTCAACAAACAATAAATTTAAATGTTTCACTTGAATATGGAAAAATCCCCACTAAAAAACAATCACAAAAACACTTATATCTCAATAATTCTAATTTTTTCAAAAAACATTACTTAGTAATCGCTGTTCATTTGAGATATAAAAGATAAATGTAGGACAAAAAAACTTGAATATTTTGGATACAACTACTACACAAACGACAGAGACAAAGACAACGAAATAGTAACAACACCTTAGTAGAGCATGGTAGACAAAAGCTTTGTCTAAAAAATTGTATTTGAATATTTTTCAAAATAAGACAAATAGCTTCATTGATAAGAACTACACCTTCAACAAAAGATCACTTTCAATGCTCAACCATAATAAGAGAAATAATTTGACAGTTGACCATTTCTAGGTAAATTGCCACCACAAAATTCAAGTTATAAACATATTTCTAAAATGTGAATTTACATCACATGTCACGGGCACTGTTATTAGTTTCATACCACTATTTTTATACATTAGACTTTTTGGATAATCTAATTTAATATTACAAATTAAAAAATGCCAAAGTTATAAAATAAAACAATTGATCTACTGAAAAAAACAACAATATAAACATGCAAATATATTTTTAATATCCATTATAAATGCTGAACAATTTCTTTGAGCACAAATCACAATATTGTAAAGTTTTTATTTATTTTGATTCATATAACTTTCTAATTTTTAGCAAACAGAATCTTAGGAAAAAATATGGACCCAGCAATTAATGTTAACACGAGCCAAGCAAGTTAATCGTATAATGACAAATTTGTCGCCAAGAAGAAACTTGTTAGAATGTGCATAACCATGACAAGTAAAATATCAAATATCTTTCTTGAAATATTTCAACCATCATAATAACCACAATATACTTTAATCCTTTAATCTTTAGTAACATAATTATATGAAATATAATAAAAATATCAAAAGTATTTTAAAGTTTGAAAATCATTTTAATTTGAAAATGATGAACTCTTTACAAAAAATTCTAAAAATTAATGATAATCACAAAAACAAGGGCATGGCTCAATCTAAATCAACAGTAAAACTATTGTAATGATTCATCATAAGCAATAAAACATCTTAACTCCTTTGGAAATATGAAAATATTACAACAGTCAAAAAAAAAATTTTAAACAATTGAAAAAAGTTATGACCAAGTAGAAGTATCAAAATCAAAGAAAATTACTTAGAATTAAAAAAAAATATTATTGTTTTATATTTCAGCTTAGCATTAGAAAAAAATATTTTTTCAAGAAGAATTCACAATGTGAAATATTTTACTTAGACAATGCTGTTCAGAATTGCGTATAAATCAATTTCTGTTCAACAAAAAACTGTACAATGAAAAAAAAATTAAAAAATTTGATAAACTACTACTTCTCACAAAAAAATGATCCACATCTCCATTGAGTGGTCAGTTATAGAGCTGAGTCATCATTCTCAAATCAAAACATTGTTCCCTTTAGAATTAAATTGATTTATTTCAAAGGATAGAAAGTAATAAAACAATGGCAAACCTTTTTCTATCTTCAATTACAATTCTTTAAAGAGTTTCATACCCACCCATACACACACTTCTACAAACTGACTTATTACAGATGTACACATACAGGCATATATAAATGCACACATATATATGACTTCTACTTCTCTCATTTATTTATTTAACAAAAAAAACAATTTTAACCACAGAACAATATATTTGAAACAAAATACATAAAGCTATCCACAAACATAAAATAAACAACCCCTTCTCTTCTATCACTCCCCCTTCCCTTAAATTCATTCACTGGAACATTATGAAATTAATCCATCTTTGCGTAAACTTTTAAACTTAATTTCTAAAAACTGGTTTGTCTCACCCTCCACTAGAATATCAAATTTCATTAACCATTCAAAAACATAGAATTTTAGTTAAATTACACAAAAGATTATTTTTTCTACTTAGAGAATTAGTGTATATTACTTAAGTGACATTTAATTTTATTTACATCAAAATAAGCCTACATTTAACCAACCATATGGATTTATTGCAGAGACATCTACAAATATTTCCTCTAAATTCAAGTCCATAAAATAGTTACAGTATTTCAATAATTTAAAGTTTAAAATTGTCCCAAAGAAATAATGTTTTTAATGCATATATCTTTCATTGATGTTAAGTGATCATTGCTCTTAAACAAAAAATTTTAAGTTATTTTGTTTACTTTTGAAAAAATATAAGTTTATAAAGAAAAACCATAAAACCTAGTTATTTCAATACATTAAAGTTTTAGAATACAAGTACTAGGAAATTCCTAAACAAATTAAGGCTGTGACCAAGTAGAAGTTATAAAAACAACAACATTACTATTTATAAAACTAGTAATCCACGAACCGGACGGTTCAAATGTCTCGCGATGATTCATTCAGTAACTTTAAAAAAAATTTCTCCAAAAATGTCAAATCAAAAATGGTGTTACAAA
>JARUHE010334124.1:0-18918 GCA_031471125.1 Archaeomysis grebnitzkii | reverse complement strand
ACACACACACACACACACACACACACACACACACACACACACACACACACACACACACACACACACACACTTTTCAAATGTTATTAACACTATATTTAACTATATTAATACGGTATTAAAATTATTATCATATGTTGCTAATGCTATTATTAATTTTGTTATCATTACGAACACTTGTTATTAACACCGTATTATGATCAAATGTTATTAACACTATTATTAATGTTATTATTAATGATATTATTAATGATATTATTAATGGTATTAATACGGTATTAATATTCCAAGTTATTAATATTCCAAGTTATTAATATTACAAGTTATTAATTTTCCAAGTTATTAATATTACAAGTTATTAATTTTCCAAGTTATTTATATTCCAAGTTATTAATATTCCAAGTTAATAATATTCCAAGTTATTAATATTCAAAGTTATTAATATTCAAAGTTATTAATATTACGTGTTATTAATGTTCCAAGTTATTAATATTACGAGTTATTAATACTACGAGTTATTAATATTACAAGTTATTAATATCCCAAGTTATTAATATTACGAGTTATTAATATTACAAGTTATTAATATTACAAATTATTAATATTACAAGTTATTAATATTACAAATTATTAATATTACAAGTTATTAATATTCCAAGTTATTAATATTACAAGTTATTAATATGCCAAGTTATTAATATTACGAGTTATTAATATTACGAGTTATTAATATTCCAAGTTATTAATATTCCAAGTTATTAATATTCCAAATTATTAATATTCCAAATTATTAATATTCCAAGTTATTAATATTACAAGTTATTAATATGCCAAGTTATTAATATTCCAAGTTATTAATATTACGAGTTATTAATATTACGAGTTATTAATATTACGAGTTATTAATATGCCAAGTTATTAATATTACGAGTTATTAATATTCCAAATTATTAATATTCCAAGTTAATAATATTCCAAGTTAATAATATTACAAGTTATTTATATTCCAAATTATTAATATTCCAAGTTATTAATATTCCAAGTTATTAATAATACGTGTTATTAATGTTCCAAGTTATTAATATTACGAGTTATTAATATTACGAGTTATTAATATTACAAGTTATTAATATTACAAGTTATTAATATTACAAGTTATTAATATTACAAATTATTAATATTACAAGTTATTAATATTCCAAGTTATTAATATTCCAAGTTATTAATATTACAAGTTATTAATATGTCAATTTATTAATATTACGAGTTATTAATATTACGAGTTATTAATATTACAATTTATTAATATTACGAGTTATTAATATTACAAGTTATTAATATTACAAATTATTAATATTACAAGTTTTTAATATTCCAAGTTATTAATATTCCAAGTTATTAATATTACAAGTTATTAATATGTCAAGTTATTAATATTACGAGTTATTAATATTACGAGTTATTGATATTACAAGTTATTAATATTCCAAATTATTAATATTCCAAGTTATTAATATTACAAGTTATTAATATGCCAAGTTATTAGTATTACGAGTTATTAATATTACAAGTTATTAATATTACAAGTTATTAATATTACGAGTTATTAATATGCCAAGTTATTAATATTACGAGTTATTAATATTCCAAGTTATTAATATTCCAAATTATTAATATTCCAAGTTAATAATATTCCAAGTTAATAATATTCCAAGTTATTAATATTACAAGTTATTAATATTACCAGTTATTAATATTACCAGTTATTAATATTGCAAGATATAAATATTCCAAGATATTAATATTACAAGTTATTAATATTCCAAGTTATTAATACTCCAAGTTATTAATATTACAAGTTATTAATATTACGAGTTATTAATATTCCAAGTTATTAATATTACAAGTTATTAATATTACGAGTTATTAATATTACAAGTTATTAATATTACGAGTTATTAATATTACGAGTTATTAATACTCTAAATCCGAGTAATTGGCAGATGCGTCATTGAAAACTAAACAACAAAATGAAACGGTCGAAATAAGTTCCTTTTGAAGGGTTTAATTTCATCATCTGTTTGGGCGATTTTTTATTGTCGCATTAGTTCAATTTATAAAAATAGCCCAAAAAATAAATCTTTGCACATTCTACTTAAATATCATTCCATTTTCTATCATTATCGAGCGTGTGAACGAAGTGTAGCCAAAGCTATATATAATTTGGATTGTTTGTTTTTCTATTGGATATTGTATGGTTTGTTTTTCATCTTGACTTCAGATAATAATATAATAATTATAATAATTACAGCTTTTATATAGCACCGACACTATTTAATACTCTTCAGCGCTTCACATATTTAGGCCTTATTACTATTACCCTCAATAGGAACTTGAAACCTATTTTGCTGAATAACTTGGACTTGGCCAAAGTTTGATAGCTAATTCAGCCAATTGTATATATTTCAATGTAATGTACAGTGAACTATCATCTTCAACTTGTTTTTTACTTGGCAAAGAAGTAAAATAATATTTAAGAACAAACAAAATTGAGTGAATTCACCTCTCTCTGTAACCTCTGGGTAATTATTTAAAATATCTTGACAAAAGTTTGGTCAATTTAGATTTATTTAGCTACGTTGACACCAATTCAGTCCAAATTAATTGACAAAGATTAATCAAAGTTCAATTAATTTGAACTTGTCTTAACTTTTAATGAACCTATTTCAACTGCAACAAACTTGGTTCATCTCAACTCAACTTAGGTGAACTTAATTTGGATCAACTCAACTTAGGTGAACTTAATTTAACTTAACTCCACTTGGTCTATTTAACTTAATTCAACTTAGGTCAACTCAACTTAAGTTAACTCAATTTAGGTCAACTTATATTGTGTCAACTTAACTTAACCCATATGAATTTGAAATTCATAATAATATGGTTTAATCAATGAAAAGTACAAAACTTTAAAAATACTTTTATTTATATTTTTTCCAATTTTCCAATAACTCTTTAGCTAATAAAAAAATGTTTAAATTCAACTAAAAATTATTTTTTTTATTGTAGAATCTCCATGTAATGTGTTAAAATATCTACATGAATGAACGTTTTTGTTTAATTTTTATTCAAATCAAAAGTTGAACACAATGCACGAATTAAATAATACGTAATTTGAATTTTATAATTGCACCATAAACTAATCCATCACTTATAACAATTTTTCTTATCTTTGCTTATCTGTTTGTCATTGATAACGATGCGTGTTGACGACGTGTAATAGTTTTAATAGCTTTTGGGACATTCCATTAATTAACTTCGGGTTGGTTGTCATATTGGCTTTAATTTAGTTGTTTTTTCAACTTTAAAACGAAAGTAATTGTTGGACTAATAAATTATTAATTTAGGTTATTTAATTTATTAGCTACACTTTTTGGTTTATTGTTGACTAGATTAGTTTTGATAATTAGGCTAATCTTCTTAACCTTTGCTTAATGTTACAGGAAGTTTACTTAGAATTTTATAAATTGTAATCAATAGATTTAGAATGTAAGTTTTTGTAATTTTATTATTTTTGTGGTGTTATTTTTATTATTGTATTGTTGCTATTATTTTTGTATTTGTTGTTATCATTATTTTGTTATTAGTATTGGCATTATTTTTTTATTATTATTTTATGGATGCTATAATTTTTTGTTATTGTTATTATCCCTTTTTTTAATTGTTAATATTATTTTTATTATTATTGTTTTTATTATTTTTGTTTTTATTATTACTTATCTATTATTATTTTTATCGTAATTATTATTGTTAACATAATTATTAATACCATATGTACATTAGTAATAATATTGCTTGAAAGGTATTTACATTGGTATCATTAGTACGGCTTCTAATTAGTGTAGCTTAGTATAATACAAATTTGCAAACCAATAAGTTACCAAAAAAAACGTATTGAATTATATTTTTTTATTTTTGAAAATTTAATAAATAAATAAATTTGTTAATATTAATTCATTTGTATGATTAATTTATTAATAAATAAATAAATTCGTTGATGAATTTGTTTGTCATGTAATTAAGGATTTTATTATCAATCAATTTATTTATTTATTAATAAATAATTTTTATTATCATTCAATTTATTTGTTTATTAATCAATAATTTTTATTATCATTCAATTTATTTAATTATTAATCAATAAGTTTGATTATCATTCAATTCATTTATTTATTAATCAATAATTTTGATTACCATTCAATTCATTTATTTATTAATAAATAATTTTTATTATAAATGTTCAACATTGTTTGACACACAAATTCGATTGAATTTGTGATCATTCAGCCATTCAACATAAACATTTTTATGCAGACCGTTTTTTATTTGTGTTTATAAATGAAATATAAATTAAATTGACTGACTTTCACTCATATTTAACATGAATTGACCAGCCTTTGGGTGTAAAGTACATTAACTGTTTGGGAACTTCAATACAATTCAGTTTCCTGAGAAGTCACCAATGGCTCACTCACCAGACTTTGTGGCAGACTGCTCAAGGTCAGTCATCACCGATGCGTGAAGTTCATGAATGAATCACCCAAACCGCGAAAATTAAATTCATCCAAACTGCTAAAGTTAAATTTATCTAAACCAGTTAAGATGGATTATTTTTGATAAATTTTGTCCTGAAAATAATTTGGCCTAATGTTTATTGTATTTACATTACAAAACAGAAGATATTTTATGAACAAATATGTTTAATGTTTTGTTTGGATTTCCAATTATTCATTTACAAACACAATGTTGTTTTTAAAGTATTTTAGTCCCTATAACATATTTTATTCCAATATTATATACTACAAATAATAACGTATTACTTTCCTTTCTCCTCAGATGGTTTCTATTAACATTTATGCTTGCATGGTTAATTATTTATTATATATTTACTCAATTTGTGAATGTGTTTTCATTATAAATTTGAAGTTTGAGCTGAAAACAATTAATTATTAGATCTTCGTGTAGCAATGACAAGATCACTTGTTTGGTTAACACAAATGAATACTTTAATTTGAAGTTAAAGTTACATAATTGTGAATCTTAACCCAACCAACGTTAACTGGTGCACAACAATCCCATGTGAAGATGCATTTCCTCTAAAGTTGTTTTGGTTGGGTGAGCAAAAGTTTAGCCTTTCAAAGTTGTATCCTTTCAATGTTATAGCCTTTAAAAGCTATATATAGCCTTTTAATGTTATAGCCTTTCAATGATATAGCATTTAAATGTTATAGCATTTAAATGTTATAGCATTTAAATGTTATAGCATTTTAATTCTATAGCCTTCTAGTTCTATAGCCTTTCAATGTTATAACCTTTCAATGCTATAGTTCTTCAAAGCTATAACCTTTCAATTCTATAGCTTTTCAATGATATAGCCTTTCAAAGTTATAGCCTTCAATACTATATCCTTTCAATGTTATAGCCTTTGTAAGCTATAGCCTTCAATGTTATATCTTTTCAATGCTATAGCCTTTAAAAGTTATAACATTTGTAAATTATAGCCTTTAAAAGTTATAGTCTTTCAATGTTATATCCTTTCAATGCTATCCATAGCCTTCAAAAGCTATCTATAGCCTTTGTAATTTATAGCCTTTGTAAGTTAGCCTTTAAAAACGATAGCATTTGAAACCAATAGCCTTTGTAAGTCTTAACATTTCAAGGCTTTATTTTATAGTCTTTGGAAGGTGGAGGTTGCCTGCTTCCGCTGCAGATTTCACAATAGGTTAGTCTTGACGTAATAGAGTTGGAGTTACAGTTAAAAGCTCGATTCAAGGGGGTGGAGGAGGGATTCACGTCCGGAAAATTGGGGTTTAAATCCTGTTTTGTTATGCACTAAAAATAAAATTATATTTTTAAAATTAATATGTTCGTCCTTGGAAGATAACAAAACATAAATAAACAAACGTATGTTTATTACTTGTTTATAAATATTTAGTTTTAAAATCCATTAAATGGGTAATTAAAGTTCAATGTTGGATTGAACTTTTAGTTTTTAGTCAACATTAAAACGGTAAAACCTTCTGCCAAATTGAATGTAACTTCTATATAAATTATATAATGTTTGTATTTGTTAATTTTTATTATTATTCCATTATTTAAGTAGTTTTGCACCAAGATTATGCAACTATTGATCCATTAAGTCATGAAGTTTGCTTAATTCTGTTGCACTGATTTCAATACTTTAGTTGTGCATTTTAGTTATTATTGCATAACACAGACACACACATACACACCAACAAATATACAAACATACAGATGAATGAATTACACTGTTACACTGATCATTACAAACCACCAATGTTCGCCTCATAATCAGTCACTATCGAACTTGAGCAACGTTGTACAACATTTGATCAACATTTGGATGGGAACGTCAGATACAGTTACTGTGATTTCGTTCACATAACCTAAGTAACGTTCTCGACCAACATTTTTTTCAATTGGATCAACATAAGTAACGTTCTCGACCAACATTTTTTTCAATTGGATCAACATAAGTAACGTTCTCGACCAACATTTTTTCAATTGGATCAACATAAGTAACGTTCTCGACCAACATTTTTTCAATTGGATCAACATAAGTTACGTTTGTTATTTTAAGGACAGACATACGTTGATGTTGCACTCATTATTGTATGGCTATACCTCCTAAATTATGATATGTCATATGTTAAAGATTAAATGTCATCCAATTCAACATTTCAATGCTTGAGTTATAGTTCCAATAAAAACTAAAGTGTGTTAAAGATTATATTGAAACAATGCTTTTGCATGGCTGCAATTCCACCCTTCTGGCACTAATGTGTTAAAATATAACCGCTACAAATATTACAAAACACAAGAACGAACATTAAATGCCAATTGTCATATGAATCTTCAATAGCACAAGTAAGGTAAGCTCTATGTTATTTGGATGTGGGTTACCTCACTTGCGTTATTGTGGAACAATATATGTTAACCATTGTTTTTAAATCAACCCTGAATTAGTATTGCAGTAAGCGCTAAAATACATTAAACATAATATTGATTTTTTGTATTGACTTGAATGTCTCTCTCTTCATGCACTATAGAAGATCATTATGGATCAACAATAGCACAAGTGTGGTAACCCACATTCAAATAACATAGAGCTTACCTCACTTGTGCTATTGAAGATTCATATAACACTACGGCACATTCTTCTTTACAAATAAAATATCTTTATAAATGCTGAATCATTCAAGTGATTTGTTGTGGTTGCAAATGTTATGTTAAGAAATTTTTTTTGAGGAATCTTGAAACAAAAATATTTTTATCCATGAAAACAATTTAAAATCAAAACAAATTTTTTACAACTCAATACTTTCATTTCAGAGGCTGATATTAAATTTATTTATACATTTGTTACGACTGTACCTGAAACTAGTTATTGTAATTCACCGATTTCATCTGTTAATTGTATGTTTAAGTATGAAAAAAGATTTTTATGAGGCGGCGTTTTATCCATGTCATTACTTAAAGTATTTACCTTTACTGGTAATTAACTTTGGCAACCTTGACTCTAATTGTTTTTACATTTTGTGTGTAATAGAAATCACGTTTTCCTTCGTGTATTTGTTAGACTTTTCTTTTTGTGCTTTAGAAATCATGAACTGTCTGACGAAAGTTTTAAAAACTTGAAAATAGTGAGACAAGGAAGTTATAATTTATAATTGAGAAATTTCAACCAATGTAGCCTTGGTGAGTACTGATAGAAAATGTTAGGACGAAAAGTATATATTTTCGATCAATGATAAACTTTAAAAAATTTGCTTGTGAGATAAAAAAAATCACTTCATTGTTTCTAGTAACATTCGTCTCCCCAACAAGGTAGATGTAATTTTTACAATTTTCATAGGTTAATATTTAAATTATTTTGTCATTATAACAATTCAACAAAAATTATGTTACATTAATTTAAAAATGTTTTAAAATATGGTATGTCGTTTATTGCTTATTTTACCAAAACAAGTTTTATAATAGTCCATGCTATTCATCCTCGTTCATTTTTGCAACAAAGATATTCAAAAATGAATTAATTCCATGAAGGTTACCCCCAAAAAAGAAATTAGTTACTTGTTTTGTAAAAAATAATTAAAAACAATTTTCTACAATAATGAAAATTTCTCTTGCGTTGAAGACATAAATAAATAATTGCTGTAGTTTGGAAAGCTCTGCTCTAAAATCTAGAATCTAGATAGTTAAAATTGATGATTCTCAAATTTTAGATGTGGAAATTATTACTTCGATATTATTTTTTTCCTTTCTTTACAAGTTCAAGAGAAACTAAAGAATGACGTTGTATGTACATTGTACAGTATGTGTGTGTGTGCGTGATTTTATGTATGTTTATTTAGGTGAGCGCTTGCGTGTGTTGTATGTATGTGCGTTCTTTTTATGCATGTATGTTTAGGTGATTGCATACGTGTGTATGTATTTATTTATTAATAGGGGGAGGGGTTTTATTTGTTTTGTATAGAATTACACAGACGAGGGCTTGAACGATGTTCCCGTTAATCGAGTGTAACGATTATACATTTAATGTTGCAATCGATATTGCTTCTCTGGTCGCAGTAATCGGATACGTAAGTTTCTGTGGGAGATGTGCGAGTAGAGAGTGAGAGTGAGAGTGAGTGAGGAAGTGTGGGAGTGAGAGTGACTGAGTGAGTGAATGAGAGGAAATTCATCAATGTATCAGAGGAGTGAAATAAGAGAAGAAAGTAGGTAGAAAGAATGGAAATGCATGTGAATTTGTGAAAAATGAGTAAGTACGTAAGCGATAAAAATTGAAAGAGAGAAAAAAGAAAATAGGAAATATGCGTGCATTAACCGTGCGTCCGCGCGCACACTCACTCGCATGAACACGTGTTCACTTAATTACACGTGGAGTTGCCGAAATATTGAATCAATGTAACCAACCACTTCATCGAACTTGATCCCGGTAAACTATTGATAGAGATCTCAGATTAAAATGTTCCCAAATTGGAAAAAAGTTTCTTTTGTACTGAAGTATCTTCGCCATTCTGTTTTTTATTATTATTATTATTATTATTATTATTCCCTTAAGAAAAAAATAGAGAATTTAGCTTTGAAAACAACCCTTGTTGCTTGTGCCGATTTCGCCCTTGTATCAAACGTAAAGTTCACAAGTTGAGAAAAAAAATTGATTAAAATTTTAACCTCTTAATTCCTGGTAAAATTATAATAAGGACTAAAATACATTGAAGTTAACATTGAATTGTCGAAACACTAAAATACATTGAAGTTAACATTGTTGACAAATTACCATTATTTTCATGGGACGAATTAATCTTTTCAGGAGTTAAACGGTTAATCGATTCTGTTTTGAGGGACTAAAACAAATAGGTTTTTATTTGCAATGTTTGTTTACATTTTGTAAGATTGAAAACAATCCAGGATTGTTTACAATATTTTACTGTTTATTGTTTTATTATTTTTTACAAGGAATGTTGTTGTAAATTAATACAAAAATAATTGTATTAATAATAATGATATATGATACGAATAGTATCCTTAATAAATAGTATTAATGTTGGTGATATAACAATACTATTGTAAAAGAATAATATAAAATTATAACATTGGTATAAAATATAATATAACTGCATTAAAAATAACATGATCTTATAACAATTTAATATAATAGTATATAAATATTAATGTGCACAAGTAAAATGCTATGATGTAAAACTATAATATAACGATGTAGAATATAACACAATAATGTTATTACATAATGTAATACTATCTGTTATATAAATTAGAATAAAAAAACAATAAATATATAACATATAACAAGTTGTTGTTACTAACTAAAACATAAATGAATGAAGCATACAATATTATGGTCAATAATTTACATAAAGTACAGTCGTTTATTTAGTTTTTCTTCCACTGAATAGTCGCATTAATTCTAACTCCATACTGCAACAATGAAAGGCGTCAGTACACAAAAGGTGCTTAAATCCGTACGAGTTGTGTACAGATATGTTTGCACGTCTGAAAATTTGGTTAAATTGTGGATCATAAGCCACAATGTAGTTTGTGGATTTATTCTATCTAAACCGAAAATTGTGGATCATAAGCCACAATGTTGTGTGTGGATTTATTCCATCTAACCCACATTATGCGGATTTATTCCACAAAATAATGTTGATTCATCCCCTTTGCCCAGCACCATCGCTTTTATTCCCGCGCATCGCTTGTGTCTATTTGCAAATATTATTCCCTTGTATAGATACATTTCGCATTGACTTTTGTGTTCTCTCTTTCTTTCCTTTTTTCTTTCTTTTTTCTCTTTTGTTTTCATTTAATTATTTCGTTGTGTATAAGGTGGATGTATCGCTGTATGTGTAAGAGGAGGGGAGATGTGGGTGTGTTTGCAAGTAGGGGAATATTATTGAAGTTTTGTCGAGTATGTGTTACTGCATTTGATACTTTTAGAAAAAACTAGACATTATTTGTTTTATCCAAAAGTTTGGTACATTGCTAAAGTTTTATTCTTTTTTTACAAACAACTCAACAAAGATAACTAAGGTACCAACCAGTATTAGTTGAATGAATACATGAATACAATTGAAAGTGAATTTTTATGAATTCGTGTTGTTGAAAAACAACAAAATTAATGAACAAAATTCCAAGATTTGTTTTAATTAGTTCTTAATTTTAATTATCATTTGAATAATTAGTTCAATAAAACTTGATTAAATTAGATTATGACTTCACATACTTTTGTTGCTTGTTAATGCATTGGAATCTACTTGCTTTTATTTGTATTTTGATTACATCGTTGTTTCGTGTTTTTTTTCTTAGTTTATTATTTATTCTTTCTTTGTTCTTAGTATATCTTTTATTCTTTTTTCTTTTAGTAAATCCTTTATGGACAGGCCATCTATTTCTGCTCTGAGCAAAGAGTTTAATTTGTTATCTGAAAAAGTAAGTATTACATGGTGATTTTACAATGAAGTTAGAATTACAATAAAATAATTAGAACAATGAATATAGAAATAACTGATATAAAATGATGATTGGTCATTACTATTGAACTTTTTTCGTTTTCTATTTTTGCCTTGATTGACGTCCATAAACCTTAAGCAGAAATTATTTGAATAATTTCGCGCATAGATGGATCAACAATAGCTCAACTGTGGTAAGATCTGTTATTTGGATGTGGGTTACTTCACTTGTGACATTGTTGATCCAAATATAGTTGTGAACAAACTCTGAATGGTTAAGAGTATTACTTGATTTTTTTTCAATTTATACATTTAAATGTTCAACTTCTTGCTTATTCACATGAATGAATTCTTATTGTAAGTTTTTGTTATTGGTTAGGCATACGTTAGGTACAGTTTCATCTTGTAATAATATGTTAGGCATAGGTTAGGTACAGTTTCATCTTGTAATAATATGTTAGGCATACGTTAGGTACAGTTTCATCTTGTAATAATATGTTAGGCATGCGTTAGGTACAGTTTCATCTTGTAATAATATGTTAGGCATACGTTAGGTACAGTTTCATCTTGTGTTCATGGCACCCTGCAAAATGTTGTGAGAAACTGAAGCGCCGAAATGTTCATTTTACAGGCCGTAAAAGTCCAATTTGCGTTACTCGGTACGATCGTCGTTCCTTGTCGCAAATTTATTTAGTGGAATTTCCTTCTTCTTAATTTTTTTTATTAAAAAAATCAATTTAATTAATTATTTTATTGCTGATGTCGATAGATAAATATTTTCTAGAATTTATCTGGTTTTTGTAATTGTTGCCCGTGTTGACAAAATTTTAAATTATTTTTTGTTGATTTAAGAAACGAGGATTTTGACATCAGAAAGAAGGAGCGGCTGCCTTACAGTTTTATAACTTTACGTTGTTTGTGTTTACCAGTAAAGTACTTTTAGACCAGGGAAGAAAACTAATTAACGGGAGTTATAACAATAGTGATAGTACTAATACTTATAGCAGAGTTAATAATATTATTACATTAAAACAATATACTAATGGCACCAATGTTAGCTATTATTAAATTAACATACTTTATGTTTTTCCTAATTTGCTGATAAATAAATTTTCTTACATCTGACATTAACATCCTGGTGATGTCGTAAAACATTCCCGTAATAAAATATAATCTCTGTTGCCTAGCAGAATGTATTCCATTGGTATCATCACTAGATCTCTGATATTCAACATTTCTTTGTTCAATCTCATTTTGGTTATTCATGTAACCTGCATTATGCACTCATTACAATTTATAAGGGATGGCATATCCTTGTACATTTGTTGTCTTGTTTCATCCGTACTTAGACTCTTACTTCTGTCGCCCAAGAGGGGTTAAACACTTGAAAAAATGATGTAGCCTGGTTGTGGCCCAGTAGCTGGTTCCGAATTTCTACCTATCTCCTACTTTTAATATTGTTAATCACAATCTGTAATCATCTTTAAGGTGAATACTGGATAGTGCTGTTTAACCTCGGCTCTGGTTGCACCACCACCTTCGGCCCCACCTTTATGCAAACAACCAGTGACAGGTATGTTGCGGTGGCACAACGACTGGCTCCTACCAGTGCAATGATCTATGTAGAGAGAGAGAGAGACTTTGTCACTCACTCTCATTATTAACAATTCAAATGTGTCTCAACTCTGATTGGTCAGCAACTATAAAATGAAGTGTAAACCAGCCTTAATGAGTTTTTCTTTCTTGTTCAGCTCTTGAGAGAGCAAGTCGTATTTTATCAAGATGTAATAAATTGTGTTAAATAGCAAGTTTTTGTTGTTAAAAGTATAATGTGAAATACAAATATAACAAAAAGAACTTTCATTAATTTAATACCTTGTGCATAAGGCTAAACAACCCTCTACAATCTATACCTGGGAATGATAACTGCAACCTTATGACATTTGGATGAGGACATTGTGAGGTAATAAATTACATAAGCGGTACTGACTAACTAGCCTCTGCTTGCTGTGTCAAGCTTGGACTCTGCTTTCATGTACCCATTTCATATCAGGTCTAACATGGAAGATCGAAGCAACGTTACAAACTCATCGCTTCAGAACAACGACGAAGACTTCATCCAATTGGGACAGTCTGGGACTTTTGTGGATAGAGCCAGATTAGGCCTATCAAGATTACAGCTACTTAACATATTTAGTTTTTTTTCAAGTACTTTTTAATCCTCATACATTCCTTCTGTATTATTATTATTAATAGTATTATTAGTGCTACATTATTATTAATAGTATTTTTATGTTAACATTACTACAGTCATCAATATTATTATTATTTAATCAATGATAGCATTACTTCATGTTGTTATTGTTAAATATTTGTGTTATTTTTCCGAATATTTGTGAGTTTTTTTGTGAATATTAATTATCTATTAATTAAATGTGTTGCCTAGCCAATTTTGAACTATTATTGTTCTTGCATTGTACAAAGATGAATTGTATTTGATAGTAGTATTATTTTGATATAGGCTAGATGCTATTTAATTAGCAATATTATTATATTATTATTAGTATTATTATTACTATTTCTAGTCTTATTATTTGTGTCAGTATTATCAATATTATTATTGTGTTTACACTTGTATAATCAAATTCGTGTTTATTAAGGATGTTTACACAAAGCAAATCGATGTTTTTATTCGACGAATCGCTGACGCTGTCTTTTCATCCGCCAGCCACATTGTAAACAAGTATGGCGCATGAAGCATTTCCGGTGACGCAAACAAATTATTTGCATTCACGGAATCTTCAAACTCATTTTATTCACGTTTCTTGAATTAATTTTTTTTAAATTTCCATTATAAATTATTTGTCTCTTTGCATCTGCTATAGTTTTGGTTATTATGTTTTTTATTGGTAATTTTGTCCAAGGTATCAACGTATGAAGTGTTCCAATGTCATGAATGACGTATCCAGGTCTCACCAGACCCGACGTGGCTTAAATGGATCGACAATAGCACAAAAGAGGTAAGCTTGGTGTTGTTTGAATGTGGCTTATCTCACTTGTGCCTTTGTCGATCAAAATGGTAACGTGTGGATGTCATTATAATTTTGCAGACATAAATATTGTGAAGAAACGTTCGCATTTATTATGTCAACTAAAATAATAACAGCGTTTTAATTATAATGTATTATCTCGGTATCTTGACATAATTAAAGTTAATTAGTTGTTCGAAATTTGTTTCTGTTAAGCTAACATTTTATTATACATTTTTTTATCACCTTTACCAAATTATATAAAATTCTGTTTTTGTTATTTCTAAAAAATGTTTTAGCGCCTAAAAGTTTAAAATAAGTGTAAAATGTTGAAACTTTTCCACAAAAGTATGATTCAGATATACAGTAATAGAAAACTTGAAACAAAAAAGGAATACACACGCACGTGCTTTTTGATTATTTTTAGCTTTAATTTGAGGGTAAGAACATAGCTTACTTAATTGCCCTTTCCGACTGTGGCTTGTTAAATTCACGCTTCGTTTGTCGTGAGATATAAACTGGTTCTTGTTAACTTTTCTAATTTATTTTGGTTTTAATTGGTACTTTTTATGACTTGAACATATCTTTAGTGTGGAGTGTTTTACTTTTTTATATTCAAGTATTACAAGTTTGTTCATTTTTCAATGTTTGTCAAGTCAAATAAATGTTTCAATAGGTCTGCCTTAATTTCATTTTGAAATAAAAATCATATTAAGAATGTACACCTTTCTCATAAGACATAAAAACATATAGGTTTAACACTTTTATCATTTTTAACACGTTAGTCTAATGGTTTATTCCATATTTTGTATCACAAGTGATAAAAATGTGTTTAATAATTAACTTGATTAGTATCACTGGTGTTACACAAGATGGAATAAGTCATTATATTTATGTATCACCGGTGTTAGAAGAAACGGTTGAAGTGTTTAAGTAATTTAATTGACTACTGTCAAACATTAAAACATAATTAACAACAAACACACATTTGTTTTTATTCTTAAGGCTGGTTGAATAATGTAGGACTTTATATTTTTGGGCGAGAGTAGTTTTATACGAAATAAAAATATTGTTATTAATTATCATTATTACTAACATTTGTTGTTATTAATTATCATTATTACTAACATTTGTTGTTAGTATTATATATTATGTTTATTTTCCATTACAAAATATTTATAACTATATGGAATAAATTGTGTGTGACCGAATGTAATGCCATTATTTTGTTAATAATAAAAAATATTATACAAGTTATATCATCAAGTTAAAAATTACTTTGTATCATTAGTGTTGTACGAACGAAGCTTGACATTTTAGAATATTGTTCGTTATTTAAGTTTTTTGTTTCCACTAATACATCAAAGTCAGTATGAAGTTCTCGGTTGAATTAATCTGGTTTGGTTCAATTGTTATAATTTCGTAATTAGGTTGAATTGAAAATACATTGATACACTTTGTTTAATTTAATCAGGTTGATTTGAATGTGAATAAGGTAAGTTGAGATAGACTGATATACAAGTGTTAAATACAAATGTATTCATTTCAGTTGCATATCATTGTAGAAAAAATCTTTAAATCCAAAGTATTTTGTGGATATTTGTTTTTTTCCTAGACTGACGGTACTCATCAACTTGGTCTTGAAACTTCATGTTGGAGAATTCCATTTAGGCCTATTTAAAATTTTAAAATTAAGAAATTAATTTGTTTACACACAACAATGTTTGGTAGAATACTTAAAGTGATTTTTCGTTTGTGGTATATTTCTGTTTAATTACATATTAATGAAGTATAAAAATAATGCAATTTGTTATTTAAAAGTTTTATTATACAATAATTGAGTTCGTATTTTGTTTATTATTTCTTGTAAAAAAATTCTAAGCAAGTTGGATAACAACACCACAAAGAAAATACTTTGAGTAATAAATATTCTATAATAATAATAATAATAAAGATTATAAAACATTTAATAAAATCTTACTTTTAATTGTGCAGGCTACTCAATACATAATTGAGATGATGAGTATTAATGATACAAAAATATCAGAAGCGAAATTATTAGATTTTCCCAACATCTGGCCGTTCGCCTTCCCCTTCAAATCTAAATATTTCCTTTAACTCACATCTGGAAAAGGGAAATTCCCCTTTTCGGATTTGCGACAAAAATAATCTCCCTTTCACATCAAATGTATTATATAATGGAATATTTTTTGGAAAATTAAATACCTTCTTGAAAATATTTCAAATATTACATAGACATTTTACAAGTGAATTGTTGTTGTTAAGTTATCAGACATCTAGTATTGAATTTGTAAAAACAATACATCTCTTTATATCGTTGTAAAAGCATCTAGATCATTGAAAATATCTTTTACAGCGGTTTATTCATAAACAAATATAGAAAATTACAAAGCAACACACGTGGAGAACAGATACTTAACATAATTGATGTCTGACACTCTAAAAAACATGTTCAGTGGTTTGATATTAATATAGAATAATTGTTCTTATTAGTATGCTCAAACAATCTAGTTTGGAGCATTCATTATTTTTAAAAAATTAACATTTTTAGGTTTCAGTTTTAAAGCCGTTCAACTAATATTCTTTAAATACTGTTTGTATACGTTAATTTCAAAGCAGGTATAAGAACTAGTATTTTAAAAACCAAAAACTATCTAATATGCCAATATCTAAAATAAAAACAGAAAGGAACAAAATAACTAGATTGTGTTTATTTTAATCTAATAATTAATTTTTCTTAGTTTACTAAACTAAATCCATTAATTATTATATTTTTGCTTTATGTTTTTCTTTCTTTTTATTTATATTTTGTTCACATTTATTTCTCATTCGTTCTCTCTATGTGCTTCCATCATCTTTTTATGATGGTCAAACCAACGCTGACTCTACTACATAAACGTGATATCGACTCAACGTTTCCTCATCTCTGATCAACTATTTTAACATTGATCGAACGACAACAAAGTTAATATCGTATCCAGAAAAGATGGGTCGAGAACGTGTTGTGTAATATGGATTTCGATGCTAATAATATAGAAACAATAGGGAGACCTAATGACTAGCCCATTAATTTGTAAATATAAATAATAACTGTTATTACAATTATTATAATTTTACTACCATCATTATTTTGTTTTAATTAATAATACAAATTTAAATTTAAACAATAGTTGTTTTATTATTGTTATTTTTACAATGGATTGACAATAGCACAAGTGAGGTAACCCACATTTAAATAACATACATCTTACCTCACTTGTGCTGTTCTCGATCAAAATGTACTCTTACATCGGCCAAGTTTGACTTCTTCTGTAGTGCTTACAGATAAATAATCGTTATTAACAATCTTATGTTTTATATAAGCTTAAATTTGTCAAAGACGACCAGGTTTGTTTTCAATGTTAATTTGAATGTAGTTTAGTCCATAAGAGATTAACCCCTTCCCCGGCAGAAACGTGTATACACGTTTTCACAAAATGTTCTTTTTTCAGTCATCGACGAGTATACTCGTCTAAAACTTTACCTTCAAAATCCAGCTACATACGTATATACTCGTCGATAAATTAGTCTGAAAAAGAAACGTTTTTAACAAAAAAATTGTTGGGGAAGGGGTCAATTATTCATGGGGTAAAAAATCAAAAGTTGAATTGCTTTATTTATGTTTTTATTTTTTCCATTCAAAAGAGACAGATTACTGAATAGACTGAGATGGCACTAGTGCCATGTTATATATGTATAATGTATATGTCTACATAAGTAGTTATAATATTATTTAAAAACTTATAGGTCTACAGTCTACATTAGACAAATTACTGAATAGCATAGATGGCACTAGGGCCATTTTATATATGTATATGTGTACATAAGTAATTTTAATATAATTAAAAAAACTTTTAGGTTTGCAGTAGTCAAAAAAGTTATATAGTTTCGGTTTTTGGATTCTTATTGTAGCTACTATATTGTTGACATTGTAAGGAGACAGATTATTTAATAGATTAGATGGCACTAGTGCCATTTTATATATGTGTATGTGTAAATAAGTAGTTATAATATAATTTAAAAAAAGGTCTGCAGTAGTCAAAATTTATAGTTTCTCTTTTTTTGTATTATTTAAGCTATACAATGTTGACATTGTATGGAGACAAATTACTGAATAGAATAGATGGCACTAGTGCCGTGTAATATCTCCGAACAAAGTTAAGCCTAAATTCTAAACACATACCAGGTGTAAAAGCGATTATGCGGCCACTTCAGGATTTTGACTTTGAATAATTATTCTAAAACAACACCCTGTCGTATGGTTTCTTTCCACTGTGTTCAAGTGTAATTTGACCGAGTGTACTCGCTCGAAAAAAATCAATTACTTTAAAATTATATAAAGTATACTCAAGTAGGTACTATGTCACTGCATTAATTTTTTATGAAGTATACTCGAGTATACCATTGCAGTATTTATTAAAAAATATGTTTAAGTATATGATTACAATGAATGTCAATAGTATACTCTCATATAAAATTACAGTAATTTACTTCTAAAAAGTTTTCAAGTATACCAATAAACTAAATTTATATACTTTTTTTCTATTACATCACTGCCCTAGATTTATTTATTATCTTGTAAATTTTTTTGTTAAACAAAAGAGACAAGACAACAAAAGAAACAAGAAAACAAAAGAGACAAGAAAACCAAAGAGACAAGAAAACCAAAGAGACAAGAAAACCAAAGAAACAAGAAAACAAAAGAAACAAGAAAACAAAAGAAACAAGAAAACAAAAGAGACAAAAAACAAAAGAGACAAGAAAACCAAAGAGACAAGAAA
>JARUHE010334113.1:0-10750 GCA_031471125.1 Archaeomysis grebnitzkii | reverse complement strand
TAGTATGTATGTTTGTGATCATGTGATAATAGTTATCCATAACGCAGATGAGTCCGGTGAAGTTATGGCAAAGCTTGATGATAAAAGATCTGGAAGATCTCGCAGACAAGAAGAAGGAACGAACCCTCGAAAAATGGTAAAAATGTTTTTTTATTATATTGAATGTAAGAAATTTTTGTAACTTTTAAAATTTTGAAATATTTTTGGGTTTAGGAAACTCAAACCTAACTTGCAAATCATTGTTTTCTTTCATTTTGTTGCAATTCAGGCAAAAATGGCGAAAATGATGGAAATATGTTTAGGTGAAGCAAGCGGATACTTCAACGAGGAAACAGGAAGCAACTTCGCAGTATTTGGGGATGTTGTCAGAAATTTAAACGGATGGGAAAATATTACTGAAGTAAGTTCAATTACATCAAAATAACATTTTGAATTGCAATCTTAAAAAGTAAAGTTGAAACTCGGTGTTTCAGTTTTAGTTTATTTATAGGCACGTTTTTTTCGTTTTTTTTTCAAATAATTTGAAACGTAAAGTAATATTTTTAATTTTAGAGTAATTGTTTCTGGGAAAATGGTGCAACTTAAAATTATTGAAATGCTATCATCTGATTTTGCAAGCAAACAGTAATTTTAAAAAAGAAACAACTTTTTTTCAAGGGCATTACTATTAGAACTAACATCGCACATTATCTAAATATACTATCAATTATACGGCGAAAGTTAATTAAAATTCTTATTCTCATCGTACGTCTGATACTACGTATAAATACAAAATTTTGTTTACATTGAGTATACATTTCAATTTAAATATATAAACCTATTTGTATTTGTAAATTAATAAATAATTAATATGTTCTGTGAGTCAAAAACCAAGTTTTACTTATATATATGAAAGGCAATTTGTTATGTAAATAATCTAAAACATAATTTGGAAAAAAGTTTTAAGCAATTTAATAAAAATCCAAAAATTTTCTCAATTTGTTTGGAAACATTAATTAGAAAACTCGCCTTAGATTGTGATAATAATAAAAATGAAGTCGTAAGTGTTGAAAAACTAACCAAAATGGACGTTAACATTTCAGCAACAAGAAGCAGTTTCCAAAGCTTTTGCAGAATGTGGAAGCCAAGCTGTTTTCGATCCAGCCTTGACATCTGATGAAATTATCGAACGTTACCCAATGCTTAGAAAAGAACCAACTCCGCAGATGGCTCAATTAGAAGAGTTCAGAAAATGTTTCTTGCCAAGGTTTGCCAGAACATGTGGAATGAAAAGTAAGATTATTGTTTCATAAATGTTGCAAAAAATGATTTGCTGCAAACTGTATCATTAAGCTTACAATTCATGAAAGCATAACACTATGAAAAATTCAATTTTTTTCGAGCATATGAGAGATTAGTGATTCACACAAAACTCTGTACCAACGTTCGTGTTCTTTATTAAAACCTTTCATTAATTCTCCAGCAATATCGATGTTCTTTAATGAAATATTTAATTAATTCTCCATTAACGTTAGTGTTCATTAATAAAGTCATTTATTGATTTTGTAATTGATTCTCCGTCAATGGCGGTGTTATTTAATTAAAGGTTGCCAAAAATTATCCTTAGTAAGAAATTTCATAGAATAAAAATATCAGTACTTCATAAAAATTAATTCGATCCAATTTTTAGCAAAAACATATTTTGTTATTTTATTCAAAGACAATTTTAGAAATATTTATATTAATAATAAACTATTTTCAGATCAATTGACTCTCTTAATCTTCCCAAACATGCTCAAGAAGCTACCTAAATCAGTTGTTAAAGAGATCAAAGGTTTGGACAACTAAGGTGAGCTATTATGAGTAGTTTAAATGAAGTTAATCATATCGTGTGTACATTTATAATATTAACATATTTAGTCGTATGAGTAATAGCATAGATTACAATCTGTAATCTATGGTAATAGAAACATATCTTTGCTATTTTACACAAAAATTCAACCATATTATTTGTTATTGTTGTACTTGAATCATTTTTTCATTTATATTGAAATGCCGATAATTAATATTTATGACGAGTTCTCACTTATATTGGTCAACACAGTGTAATAAAAACCTTGCCTAAATGATGATTGTTTCAGATAATAAACCCACAATAACAGACTTCCAAACATGAAACACCATCGTGGACAAAACGATTTTGGAAACTTTATTTTTTGTTTATCATTTTAATAAACAAATGTTTTTGTTTTACCATCAATAACAATATACATACAAAAAATAATTCAAGTTTTTATCGGTATGTTCTAGAAATTTCATTAAATTCTATACCAAGCATTACTTATGGAAACACAGAATATATTTGCAATTAAAATATTATTTTATTTATTCCTTAAAACTTTAAAAAAAACAGTTATAAATACACGGCGGTTCTATAACTTGCAACGTTACAAACACTATTGAATTTTTGCAATGCTGACTTTTTAACGTCTAAATTATGATAAGATTTGCAATTGATCAGAGCTAAAAAATGATTGGTTACTAATAAAAAATCCACCTCTTAATAATCTTCCCTGAAAGAAAGCAACTAAAAACGGCAAAATTTGTGTTTTCTTCATAAGTGAATGATGAATTGCTTAGATATGAACAATGGGATTATAAAATTAATAATAATAATGTAATCTAATTAACCGTTTTCATCCCAATGTTCCACAAATAGAACATAGAATTTGTTAATTTTTAGTGCTAATTTATAGATGAAAAGGGAGATATTTTTTTATTGGTATGTATTAATTAAGTCTATTTTTCATTTCGGATTAAATATTAACATTGTAGCATCATTATAAAATTAATGCATTGTAAATTAGCATTAAAATGATCAAATTCTATGTTTCATTTTTGGAACATTAGGATGACAAACGTTAATAACAACTATGCAAAATTAATCGCCGAGGTTAGCGTTAACACTTTAACCGTTTCTTGTAACACCGGTGATACATTATCCTAAAAATATTAGTCTTTTCATGCTAAACTAATAATTCGGCAACTAGTCTGGAAAAACATGAAAAAATATCAGCTAAACTCTGCTTTAGCGTGCAAAATAATTTTAGAAAATAGCTTTTAACTGTTTTATTGCTATAGATTTATATTTATTTTTGTATTGATATATTTAGATTTTTTCTAGATTTATATTCAATTTTATATAGACTAATATTTTCGTATGATTTTATATTCATTTTATATGGAATTTTATTTTACTATAGATTCATAATTATATTTTTGTGTTTGTTTTAACTTTAGATTTTTTTTACTTTGCACTCGGATTTATTTTATTTTATGTTGTAAATATATTTTTGTATTTTAAGTTGATTTTTGTAATTTTACATTTTGTTTTAATTCAGTATTTTAATGTAAATCTTTTTACCTTTTAGCCTGAAGATGGTCAAAAGACCGAAACCGGTAGCTATACAGAAATGTGAAAATAAATAAATAAATAAACAACATATATCGTAAAGTTAAAATATATATTGAATTGTGTTTTTACATTATTTTTACTAATATATTCATAAAACAGGATAAGGAGCAGCTAAAGTAAATTTAAACAGCTTAATATTACCTAAACTAAACTATGTGTTTATATGATGAAAAAATATAATACAATTGATAAATTATACATATTTAAATTCTTTCAGTGTTATAATGCATAACATGATATTTAATTAATATATGAATACCTTATTGATAATTACTAAATTATAAAAGATTATAAACAATTGCAAACTACTAATTAATTAATTTCAATAAAATATGACTCTTAATTAGATAAATAAAATAAAATAAAATAAAATATTTTTTTTTTGTCAAAACATCTTTTAAGTGGTGTCTAATTCTAGCCAGAGATTTTAAACCTATTATTGCATTAAATATTAACTTTTACAAACAAACTTCCCTTGGAAATTATTGTTCAGTATAATATGTAAAGCCATTCGTGTTCAATAAAAAAATCATTAAATTGAAAACTTGAAACTTTTTCATCAAAAATGTACTAAGAGCAAAAAAGATTCGCTTCCGCTTCCGCCTCCTTGCCAACAATCACAACCTAAAAACATATAATTAATTTAAATACATAACGTTCCCCACCCATACATCTGACTGTACACTAAACCTTATAATAACTAGATGCATAAATTATATCAATCTATACACAATAATCTTCTTTCATTTTAGATCACTGCCTCATAAAGTCTTTCATAAGCTTACCCTTATTAAATAAAGAACGTAATTATATTGAATATCGTAAGGTAGATAGTATAAACATCACAGATTTATCCAACGATTTATTAAAAACTGATAATCTAAAAAAAACCTAAGTATTTTCAGTATTGACCAACTTGTAACAATGTATATACAGTACTTAAAACACACTTGATCATTACGCACCATTAAGACAGAAGACGATAATAATCCAACCAACGTTAATCTGGTATACATCCTATTTAAAGAAGTTACAAATCAAATGTAAATGTGAAAAAAAATGGATAACAACAAGAATTACAATCTTGCTCACATATTTTTAAGTTCTTAAGAAAATAAACTTCATTGAATGTACGAAAGCGAAAATATGTTACTTTCAATCCAAGTTCCTAAATTGCTAAAATGATCAAAATAAAATATTTTCCCTCATTACTGAACTATCTGAATAAACACTCTTCCATTTCTTTCAAAAACCTTGGAAAAAAACTGAAAGTTTACAGATTATTTCTCACTTAAATAAACTACCTGCAAATTACATTCACAACTATGCATCCAAACAACATGCTAGCTGTGAAACTATTCTTATAAAAATAGCATCTGATCTTCTGAATAACATGGACAACACACGCATACCATTTCTAGCCTTACTTGACCTATCAGCAGCCTTTAACATAGTAAAACATAATCGACTGATTAAATTTGACATCATAATTTCAACATTTCAAGAAAGGGATACAGTCAATATGGAGTGTAACAAGGTATTTGTCTAGGCTCCATACAATTCAATGCTTACATATCATCACTATACTATATCCACCTACTTTAGCTAGCTGTGCTAATAAACATATGATTTACCTTTCATTTAAACATGATCAATCGACTTATATGGAAACTCACAATGAAATAGCAGCATATATTAACACAATCCATAGTTTTCTACTAACCCGCAATCTTCTCATTGGTTACGGTCGGATGCGTATTTGTTTAGTAAAAACTACGGATGCGTCGGTCCACAGATGCATATCGAGCTCGTTTACGCATTCGTACCTCGTTGACTGTAATGCATAATTTTACCAGACGATTATTTTTATGAACACCATGCGTTTATCCCAAGGTTAGTAATTTATTTTTAGTTGTTTTATTACAAAATAACTTTGCAATTAAGTGAAATATGTTTATTTCTTTTGAAATAAAAACTTGAATACTTTAAAATAAAAATAAAACATTTGATAAAAATGTATACCACACCAACCAGCTCGAAATACATCTGTGGATCGACGCATCCGTAGTTTTGACTAGACAAAAACGCATCCACATAGAGCTGCATCCGACCGTAACCATTAACGATGCAAATACTGAATACATTATTATATGTACCAGCAAATAATTCAATAAAATTAATCTAATAACATTAAAGATCGGAGCTGAATCAATTCAACCATCTACACATGCCAAAAATCTTGGAGTCATCTTTGACCAGAACTTAACATTACACAAATCATATTTCCTCAACCTTTAATAAATTTTTAAAATTTTGTACTTTGTTTTTCTTTTAAATTGTTATAGCACTGTACAATAAACCTTACTTTATTATATTATTAATATATTATTAATGCAAAGTCATTAGTTTAACAAAAAAATAGAATATCTCAAAACAAATAAAATGAAAAACAAAAAAACTCATAAAAAACATGTTTTCTTGCAAATTAAAAAAACGATAAAAAACTGTTTTTTTTTGCAACACAAGTTAAGGGACGAGAAGTGTTGTTTCCAATGTTGACAGGATATTTTTTTATTATTTACTAAACAATACTGTTCAGAATTAAAGACAAAGCCATTCCTGTTAAATACAAAAAATCTGTAAAACCAAAATAAAAAAACCAAATTTTTTCATAAATCTATTAAGTGGTAGCTAACCAAGATTTAAAAAAGACATAAAATCTTTTTTGGTGAAAAAATCAACATTGACCTCCGCCCCAACAATCAACAGTAGTTTATAGAGGCTGTTTGCCACAGCCTAAAAATGTATACTAGTGAATATTATTTAAATAAATGTTAAAATATTTACCAATTAATGTATATTTTTGTTTAATCAACAAATAAATTTAGTTTATATTATTTACATATCAGTATATGTATTATTTCATATATATCCGTTTTGTATCAACAAAATTTAATTTTGTTTCTTGTCCATCAACCAACAAATGATCCTTATACAAATTAAAAAACTCCATTTTG
This sequence comes from Archaeomysis grebnitzkii, assembly GCA_031471125.1. Lineage (NCBI taxonomy): Eukaryota > Metazoa > Arthropoda > Malacostraca > Mysida > Mysidae > Archaeomysis > Archaeomysis grebnitzkii. Next base: position 4,279 of record JARUHE010334113.1, on the reverse strand, counting down.
GTATGTTCAACATACAAAAATATTTTATAGTTTTTCAGTGAAAAAAAATTTAAAAAAAAAGAGATCTTAATATGTTATGCAAGTATCTACAGTATACACTTTAGAGATGTTTGTTTTATTTTCTTAATTTTAATTTCTTTCGAAATTATTTTAATTTGTATGAAATCACAGAACTATTTATTATAATTAATATACTGTATATACGAGTATGGAGAGACAATTGCTTATTTAAAGAAATCTTAAGAAATCCTCCCTGAGGGAAGAGGATCAATATATTATACGAACATGAAAATATTTGATTCTTATAATTTTCAATTTTTTTGAAATCTTCAATGCAATAACTATATATATACTAATTTGATGATACAATAGTAAATTATATTAGTATAAACTTACTTTAAGTACTTAGTACTTTTATCTAGATTTTAAGTTTTTTTTAAAATTTATTTTTGTAGGTAAAGCCGCAGGTCGTCACAAAAAAGTTTCCAACCGTTTTGAGGGTATCTGAAATTATAAAACATGTAAAATGAGGGTCGTTCCGGAAAGAAATGAGTTTTTTTTCCAAAATACTCAATTCATTAAACTAGTTATATTAATAATGATACAATTATAATTTATACAGCAATTATATATATAATAACAAAAAAATTTATCATTTAAAATGCAACAACAAAAACAATTAAAAAAAAGTTAATTTATTAAGAAACCCTCGAAATGTTTTTTAAAATCCTCCAAAACTTGAATAAAAAAGAAAATCCACATAAATATTATATGTATGTAAAGCTTAAAGCATCTTTGTTCTAGATATTAAACAATATTCATGAAAAAATGTTCAAATAATATATTTTGCCAAAAAATTAAAAAAAAAATTATGGAAAATCCTCCGAAATTTCTAGAAAATAAAGAAAATCCATATGAATTTTATATGTATGTATAGCTTAGTTCATCTGTGTTCTAAATATGAAATATTTAAGTTTAAAAAAAAATCCATTTATTAAGAAACTAAAAATTTATTTTTTGAAAATCCTCCGATAATTCTAGAAAAAAAGCCACATGAATCTTTTATGTATGTAAAGCTTAGACCACCTTTATTCTAAATATGAAACAACATTTATGAGAAAATGTTCAGAAAACACATCTTTCAAAAATATCTAAAAATTTTTATTAAAAATCCTCCGAAATTTCTAGAAAATAAATAAAATCCACATGAATCTTATACGTATGTAAAGCTGAGATCACCCTTGTTCTAAATATGAAATCGTATTTATAAAAAAATGCTCAAAAAATACATCTTTCAAAAAAATATAAAAAAAATTATTGAAAATCCTCCGAAATTTCTAGATAATAAAGAAAATCCACGTGAATCTCATATGTATGTAAAGCTAAGACACTCTTATTCTAAATAATAAATCATATTTAAGAAAAAATGAAAAAAAATGAATTTTTCAAGAAACCTTCAAAATTTATTTTTTGAAAATCCTCCGAAATATCCAGAAAATAAAGAAAGCATGAATCCTATATATATCTTAAGCTTAGATCACCCTTGTTCTAAATATAAAATCATATTTAAGATTTTTTTTTAAAAAGTTCATTCATCAGAAAACCCTCAAAAACGTTTTTTTAAATCTTTCGAAATTTCCAGAAAAAAAAGAAAATCCATATGAATTTTATATTTATGTAAAGCTTAGATCACCCTTGTTTTAAATATGATATTATATTTATGAAGAAATGTTTAAACACTCTTTATTTTTCAAAATCACACTAAACTTTCTGGGAAATGAAAAAAACTCATAAATATCACAGATCACTGTGATTTTTTGATGAAATTTATTTTTCCAGAAACACCAAACAAAATTTCTGGCAGACTGAATTACAGTTTGCAACAATTTCACTTTGTATTAGTTTTTAAATTATTTAAATTACTGAAATATGTGTCATAAAGGGTAACATTTTATGTTTCTAGCTTTGAATGTACTAATGAAAATTAATTTGTTTTAAAACATATATATTTCACTTTAAAAATTGAAATCACATCTTACAAAATAAAAATAAAATATTTTAACTGATTTTAAGTTTTCAAACTAAATCACGATAGTTGTATAGTTATGTGTAGTTTTATTTCTCCTAAAAAGTTAATTTTGAGGACATTTTTCAAGTTTGATAAAATAAAATTTGCAAATCAGAGAACATTTTGAAAATCAATTATTGAGGCTATACAAATTTTTGACAGATCGTGACGCCCTGGGTAAAGGATATACAGTGTACATGAAAGGTATGTATATTACATGTTCATGAATCATTAACTATAATTATCCATTGGCCTTGAAAATGTTCAACAAGCTAGATGAAACACTTTTACTCTTGACCTACAAAATATCGTGTTATTTCTAATGAAGTTAGTTGTGAGAAAGATTTGATAAAGTAAAGATTAATAAAGATTCTCTCTTGTAGTCTTTCTCCCTAAATAACGTAGTGCTTCCATGTGTTCATCGTACACCTGGCACCGTGTATATATAAAAATATGTATCAAGTTATAGTGCGCAGCTTTTTCGACTTAAATTCAGGCGTATATAAACATAATTTTATTTGCAATAGCCTATAACACGCAATTAAGATATACAGTATGTTGAGTGATTATTTGCAATAGCCTATAACACGCAATTAATATTTATGTTGAATGAGTAAGAAATGAAAAAAAATACATTTGTTTAGATTGTGTAACATATGAAAAAATTTATGTAACTTAGCCCAAACAAACTTTCGAAAATATCTTTGAGTTGAATTAATGTGAAAATGAGAAATTTAAAAAAAGGATTTCGAAAATTTTAAGAATTAATAATGAACAATTCATATACAAGAAAACATAAACTAACGTGTGAATGGTGCGTTAGGCTACTTATGATATGGTATAATTATTCACATAGGTTAAACAAAAGAAACTCTCAACTCGATGCAACCTATCAAAATTTACTCTGCAACCTCTGCAAGTTAAAAGTAAACATACCATGAAAACACATCCAGCTCATAAGTGATACACCTATGCTAATAATCTTTAAACCTCTTATCAACTTCTATATCAATGAAAAAGCACATTAGTTCGTCACATACAAATATTTATATGTCTAAGCTATGCAATTAGGGTATAGCCTAATATATAAAAGAATATAATTTTGAGGTCAGGTTATTTTAAATTTTGATAAGTGTAATATTTAAGCTGGGCGGTGAATGTCCGTCAATCGCATCCATAGCCTAATTCATAAGAAGTGAACTAATAGCCATCTGTTTCAAATATTTGGTTTCATTGTAGGCCTATTTTAAAATTAGCTATAACCTTCTATAGGTTTACACATATGCAGCAAAAAGATAATATTTCTTTCTTAAATTCAACATCATTAATGCTATTAAGCAAGAGACATTGATTTGCGTCTTCTAGCAAATCGCCTACTTCGAAAACAACATAAAAATATGTTACTTTACATTCTTACAGGCATAAATTATCTTCATATTTGTGCTTATCAAGTTTTATAAAAAAATTGCACAATTTTATCACCTGTCATCAAATATAATACATTTAAGTGATCAACAACATAATGTTTGCAAATTTATTTGTCCAACACAATCATAATAGTTTACTCAGGTATTTCAACGAAAAAATAATTTAGACATAAACATAGATCACAAATTTTCAACCATCTTCCACCGAAAATATTTCATTAAGAAAACTTTGTCTATTTAGGTTTCAACTTTGCATTTATTGTCAAGTTTTTCATAAATTTGTAAAGTTAAATACTTTATTTAAACATTGTATTCCTTTTATAACTAAAACCTGTTCATTTATCAAGTTTAAGAGAATAATAAATGTAAATTTCTTCTAACTATTTTTAACTTTTGTATTTAAAATTTTATTACTTCCATTTTGAATAATTTTCTTCAATTCGTATGACAAAATGAAAAAAAACTTTACATTCTGCAACATCAAAGTAATGTTTATTTCTGTTATTTTTATCTTCAATATTTGTCTATAGATTTAAAAAAATATTTATTTTGTTTTTCTTATTTTATTCACATATATATATAATGCTGATATGTATATATATATAATAATATATCAAATACATAATTAATTTCAACTAAAGTTTAATTCACGATCTGGCAATTTTTTTGTCTGAATTTTACATATGTACAGTCAGACAAAGTGAAAATCTTCCATCTCAGCTAGCTAGGTTTAGTACGAAGCTAAAAAAAAGTACTGAATTTATGAATAATGGGGTAATTTTTG
>JARUHE010334102.1:0-10751 GCA_031471125.1 Archaeomysis grebnitzkii | reverse complement strand
AACACAACAATGTTTGCATTGAAAATAAGCGTTTTTAAACGTCACTTAAAAGACCCAATGGGCGTTATAGGGTTAAACATAAAATTTGGCTAGATTCCTTTGCCACATCAAATTGAGTCCGTCCAGTCGTTCATTGTTGTAAAGGTTCCCAGTTTCATTGTGACTTACGAAACGTCTTAAATAATTGTGGACTACTTACATGGTGTTCCCGAAAGCGTAAGCCTACACTCAGGGCAATCTGGAACTTCTTGGAAGATAGTTCAATCTTGTTAAAACGAAAATAATTAACGTAACTTTTTCATATAAAGGATGATACTTTATCTTGTATTTACGTCATTGTATACATACATGTCTACTTATTAATTTAAATTGCATGTCCATGTTGATAATACAGGAATATTAAAAGTTAGATAAATCCATAAACCAAATAAATTTATAATCTATGATAAATCTCTTCATATGACTGGCAGTTTGCAATAAATCAGTATGACTCCTGTTAAGGTATGAATTTTTCAATGATTTTTAGAAACTATACCAAATTAATCCATTTTATATTTAGCATAAGTCAATAATAGCTGCTCTAGTTATAACAAGTGAAATAAACACAAATTACATGCAACGTTAACTATCATTTCTCAACAGAACTAATAATTTCAAGATGAGGTTGTCATACTACAGGGTGGCCAGGAAGTCCCTCAGGGGTTGAAAAATGCTGGCATTTTACTATTAATAATTATTTTTCTTTATATTTCAGATATTGTATAGTAAATAATTTGCAAAGTGATCATGAATAAGTATAGCGTCGAAGAACGTATCTAAATTGTTAAATTGGTCTATCAAAATCAGGAGTCAATTATTTTAACATAAATAGCTTATCGACGTCATTTCCGAGAGCAATTCACCAAAGGCAGTTACAGCCCAAAAAGTGCACGGTTTGGTGTGCAATTACGGCGGAGAAGATTATCAGGCCTTATTTCTTTGAGAATGAAGACGGAAATGCTGTCACTTTGACTGGAGTACGCTACCGGACCATGATTGAAGACTTCCTGCCCCCAATAATTCAAAATAGGCCTGAATTGACCTATGATTTTGATAAAAATAATTTAACAATTTGGGTACGTTCTTCAACGCTATACTTATTCATGACAATTTACAAAGTAATTTATAAAGAATATCTGAAATAAAAAGAAAAATAATTATTAATGGTAAAATTGGCAGTATTTTGCAACCCCTCAGTGACCTCGTGGCCACCCTGTATATACCTTGTTTCAGTATCATCCCTTTTATAGACCATGTTACCGTGTAACTACCTAACCAACACTTTTAAATATCTAACCTCGATCTTCTAGTCTAAACAAGAGAAAATAATAATGTATGTGCCATAAATGTACCGAAAGCCTTGATTCCATACGTAAAATTCTTAATGACCAACCATTTATTTTCTTCCAAATTATTCAAAAACGAAAACAAACTTTGATATTTTTACACTAGCCTAAACTTAATAATTTTACATATAAGGATGTTTTATTCTATTATAAAATAGTACAGTTGGACAGGTCAGTAAACTACGTATACTCGTTTTAGCTAAGTAATAAACATTAGATAGTTATTTTGTAAATGCCATAACATTCTATCTAAATTTAACTTTTTTATTTATGAAAAGTCTGTTGTTAGATTAAATTTTGTATTGTGATTTTGCAAAGACGATAGCAATCCAATACCGAAGTAATCGCTGATGGTTAAACTGTAGAAATTAAATTTTATACTTAGAGTATAAACACTAGACCACTTTCACTAGCAGACTATATCACAATTACAATTACAATTAAAATGTTTATGAGTTAATAATTAGTTAGGTCTCCCTAGTTAAGTACCTATGCCCAATGCCCATACCTGTTCCAATCTTTATCTAGTCTTTTTTAAAAAGTGCCAATACTTTCTGACTATACTTTATCTTTATTTAGTGAGTTCAAACATTTATATTTATGACCTCTAGTATTATCTCCAGCCAAGCTGAAGTAAACCTCAAACTGTAGCCTTTCACTATTTTGAGCATTTCAATTAGGTCTCCTCTTTGTCTTCTCTTGTACAGTGAACACGATTAAAGTTCCTTTAGCCTGTCTTAATAAGACATAATAATATTAGTAATTATTACAACTTGTACAGGTATTATTCAATGAATAATCCTCAACGCCATAGTTAGACTTTATTGTTACTAACATATCGAGTGATGTGTTCCATCAAGGATATGGCGCTTCCTCCAAGCCGTGGATAGCTTAGCACGTGAAATCTTAAAAGAATACAGCTACATTAAACCTTCCAATGAATGGCTTGGAGCGGACATTTACTTATCCATTCGGCGATTGTCTCTTTGCGAATAATCTTATGTTTTGAAGTACCTATAATCAAAAGTTTATCATGCACAGTATACAACATTTATTTTATTAAGATAAGTTTTTTATATTGGAATAGTATGGCACAGTACGCTAACACAAACAAAAACTAATGCCAACTCGATTAATATTTAACGATTGTGGTTAGGCAAACATTTTAATAACAACAATGTGAAAGGCCTTATAATATTATCGAACATTGTCACACTATTTTTAAACATTTTATTATGTCCAAAACATAATATAAAAATATTAAATACTTTTATCTTGTGTTCTACAATAAATGTTTCTCAACATAAAATATTATGATAAAATTATATAAATAAAACCATAATCAAGAATTAGATTTCTTATTTTATTGTTCGTACACTTCATCAATTGTTTCTTTGACAATCTTTATTTCTGTCACCTTTATCACACCAAATCCACTCTATCCGACTCCCTCTCCACTTCAATTCCCTTCCCCTGCCATCTAGGCCTATCCTGTGAGGGGAATCATCTGCCTTGAAGGTCACTCCCCTAAAAGCTTCAAGTTTCATTAGTACTTCGTGTTGATAATATTTAATGTTAAGGTTCAATTTATGTACTAAGTTATTTATAAAAATTAATAAATGTGAAAACTAAAAATTGTTTCTATAACCATAAATATAAGATTGACTAAATAATGGTTGCGGTTGACACCAGCTGCGTATAAAGGTGTTTCACGCAACAGCTGCGTATTAAGGTGCTTCACGCAACAGCTGCGTGTTAAACAACTTTACGCAACCGTTGCGCAATGGTTGCGTGATAGGTTTTTTCAATCTATCATCTTTATGGACACCCTTGGGCCATCCTGCATATTTTAAAGGTTCGTAATGTTTTAATATTAAAACATTACTAAGCTTAGAAATCTACAGGAGAACAAAGGGTGTTCCTAAAGATCACCGACTAAAAAATCTTATCACGCAACAGTTGCATAAAGTAGCTTAATACACATCTGTTGCGTGAATCAGCTTAATATCCCCCTGGCGTCGACCGCAACTATTGCCTTTATTCTGATAAGAAAATAACAAATTGCACAAAAATATTCCCATGTACTACGTCACTAAGCCACGCCCTGTGACGTCATAGCAACTTTGTTTTACATAAGCAAATGAGACTGGAAATCTCTACCGGAAGTATTCAACCACAATATATGACATCACAACACTGGGCTCAGTAACGAATACATCCAAAACAATTTATTTTGCCGTGATTACATTTTCCATACATATAAATGTTGTTTAATGAATCAAATATGCCTGAAGAACAAACCCAGATTTAATAACAAACATTTTATTAATAAAAACAACTAAGATAGTGAAATGTTTAAATTTTAAGTTTATAGTGTACCCAAACTATTTTAGTTTTTCTCTTTAAATTGGTTATTTTTATCAAACGGCCGCAATATTTGGATCGACAATAGCATAAATGAGGTTATTTGAATGTGGGTTGCATCACTTGTACTATTCTCGATCCATTTATCATGTAACCAGCAAACAAATGCTTAGCATTTATGAAAATGTTATTCACACATAACTTAATTTAGTTAAATAACCTTATTGCTAAAATATAAAACTTGTCACTCAATATTTTTTACCATCATAAAACGACGACGGAATTTGAAGCTTCACGACATTATAATCCCCTGACGTTCCTAGGCCTACGTGGCACAAAGAAATAAATCAGTTTCTGAGCAATAATAATAATGGATTCAATTTGATATGATCGGAATTTTTTTTTTTGCTTAAAAACAAAAATATATTTGGAATATGTTCTCAAAAGAAACAAAACAGCCATAAAGATTAGCCAAAAATTCATTCAGTAAATCTTTTTTCATGAGAGATGGTGGTCGAGTCGATACGAAGGATGAGTGGAGATTAATTAAGTAAGGCTATTTTGTTGAGAATTTGAACGTGGATTAAATTCTCTTATGCTAGGCCTACCCCGGTTTGAAGGAAGCGTCACATGTCGACTGCATCACCTTAGGTTACACATCACTTGATGTGGGTAATAATAATAAAGGCTAAATATTTTGTAAACGTTTTCTTTTTTCTAAAACAAAATAATTAATAATGTTTTACATATGTTTGTATAAATAAATGTATATTATAATTGTGTTTTAAATGCTTTAAATATTCAGTAATTGTATAAAAATTACTCCCCTCAAGAAACCAACATCATTATTCTAAATTTACGACCAATCACAATTCGTCATTTATTCAATGAACAATTAAGGTCATTGCAAGGTTACTGACAGTGTTTTAATTACCAAACACCTTAATGCTAACTCTAATACACTATTACCAAACACCTTAATGCTAACTCTAATGCACTATTATTCAACTGAATAAAGTTAAGTTTAGGGTGTTGGAAACTAGAAACACGATTGGTAACTGTGCAATGATTTTAGCATTATAATTTATTCGTATGTTTAATGTCCTTCTTCGGTGCTTCCCGTAGAGAATTTGTTTTTTTTTCTATTGCCTGTGTTAGTATTATAGACAATACCGCGTCTTGTTAGAGAATAACACATTTTTCCCGTATGTAATTGCTGATAATGAAAATAAAAAATTATGTATGTATGTATGTACCACATTATCATATATGCAAGAAAATTCAAAATCTATATAATTTTTCTGGAATAAATGTGGAAAAAAACCTTTAACTATACTATCCTCAGCCGTCCAGAGTTGGCTCTTCAACGTATGCTCTTTTTTCATAAACCATATAATTTTTATGAGCATGAAAACTGAGAAAGAAAATAAATACCAAACATTGCTGCCCAACAAAGTTAATAATTACCATGTCTCAAATGATTACACAATGAAAAAAACATTTCACAAAATTTTTTTTAACACAATGGGTCAGGCAATAGGTGCCAAGTACATTTACCATGAAAATGCAACAGTATCTGGTTTCCAAGACGGTCATTCAACCAAATAATTTTCTTAATGAATGGTCAGATGGCAAGATGCGGAAGCATACACAATAAATCAAGGTTAGATGTTTGTAAGTTCCATATCGAAAACCAACAAGATTGTTGTTGATTAAATTGAAAAATAAATCTTAACAATTATTCAATATTTATTATTCCTGACATTAACTTTGCAATTAATAATAAATATAATCATAATTATAATGTGTAACCACAACAGGTCCAAATGAATAAGGCTATAAAGGTGAGGCCAATTCACCGGTAGAAATGTCAGCAGCATCTAACATTCGTCGGGAATGACCAAGCCAACTTGGCATTGCTAGGCGGTCAAACATCCAAGTATTAACCAACCCAACCTTACGTAACCCTTCTGACAGAAAAGCATCAGTGTTCCCAGCAATGAATGGCATGGTGTGGCTGTTGACAAACATTTATAACTAATAACTATCCTCTCTAGATGCCTGACATAGTATTGCCAACTCCGACTCTACTACAGGCCTGTCACATCGAAACCTTAGTTACACAATACGTTCTCGACCCATCTTTTCTTGATACGGGATTAACTTTCTTTTCGTTCAATCAATGTTAAAATAGTTGATCTAGATCAACAAAGTTGATCATAGATGAAGGTTAAGTCGAGATCACAGTTATGGTTTGTATCTATGCCACCAGTTGTTTCCAATGTTTTTTTGTAACTAACAAATGTTCCTGGCAGGTATATACAAGGCCTGTAGTAGAGTGGGCGTTGGTATTGCTGTAAGGGCTACAATACAATAAGGTTAAGATTGAAAAATGATCCCTTTGTATAGTTGTATAGTTTGTCTGCCCTACTTTGGTGATGGTCTGTCGCAGAACAAAGATACGTGAAAGAACCCAGAACTACCAAAACGCATCAAAACTACCAAAAAAACGTCAGTATAGCAGTAAGGACGAAAATACACATAAGTAACATCGAAACTCGCCCTTATGGCCGGAAAATATGACTCACTTGTACTTCTTGAAATGGATGGCGGTGTCGGTGGTGGTGATGGCTTTTCCGTCGATCACCTTGGCCTGTTTCATCCACTTGTCCGACTGGGAGAGCGTCAATAGACGTCCGTCGCTCTTCGTGTCGCCGAACTTACTGAATGCGCGGAACTGAGTCACCAACGTCGTCTGCACCGCCTTTGCAACTGCGGAGTGGAGGGCTAGGTTAGTCAGGGTATGACAATTGGTCGTTTGGGTATGGAAAAAAAGAAGGGAGGCTAGGAATGGGGGAGATGGGGGTTAGTATGTGCATTGAAGGGGGAGAAGGACTTATGAAATGAAGGTAGTGTAAATAATATAAAAGAGGGAAAACAGATAATAAAAACAATAAAAGAGGAAAAACAGAGAATACAACCAATAAAAGAAAGAAAAATACTATGCAGGAGCTACTTTGAGACAACATACAGTGGTTCCTAAAATCCAAGTAGGAAATACTTGAAAAGTGCAACAAGTTGTTACCATGGTTACCATTCTGCACATTCACATGTAAAGCACGTATTACCTGCGTGGTTGTCACACTATTGGAAACTTGACCTGGCTAGCGTTATTTACTACGGAGTCATCACGTAGTTATTTGCAGGAAAAGCACGTGGATATTTCCAGGTTCTTTACCCAACCGTTAAGTTAATTGTACACGTTGTGGACTTCACCAAGTGACTTTGTTTCATCAAATATCATTGATGTAATGATCGACCTACGATAGAACCATTTCCCACGTGCTTTTACTGAATAGATTGAACCCCTCAAAAACAAAACAAACTTCATGAGATCATAAAAATCATAAATCTCTGCAATTTATATTTTTGTAAATAAAGTGATTCTAAAACCCATACTAAGCATGAGCGGCATACAAATTTGTATTTATTTACTTAAGTAAAACATTTATACAGTTACAACTTCAAAAAATGATTTCTTAAATGATTATAATGATAAAATAAAGATAGAAATGATTATCTAACAAATCTTGAATTTGAAACCACTTCAAACTTTTAGACAACTTTGAAAACCTGAAAAAAGTTTTTTGGTAGTTTTCAATATCAAAAAGGACGTTTGATAGCTTTGAAAACAAAACGATTGATTGTCTACAGTACCTTAAAATACCTAGGAACATGGTTAAACTTTAACATATAATAAAAACACTTTCTGATAGCTTTGAAAACCTGAGCAGCTGCATAACTTGAAAACCTAAAAATCCTCATAGCCTTGAAACCCAAAAACTAACCTGTTAAACTATTGCCGCCCGCCAACCCAGGCTGGCCAGGAAGAGAATTTTTCTTAGGACCAGCTTTTTTAGGGGTCGGAGAAGCAGTTTTGGCTTCCGGTTTTTGGTTCTCTTTCTTTGCCTCTTCGTCGTCTTTCTTTGCCTCTTCTTCTTCTTTTTTAGTCTCCTCCTTTTTGTCCTCCTTTTGGTCCTCCTTTTTGTCCTCCTTTTGTTCCTCCTTTTTGTCCTCCTTTTGTTCCTTCTTTTTGTCCTCCGCTTTCGCTGCTGGTTCCGGAGTTTTGGATTTCGCGATCTCCTCCTTTTTCTCCTCTGGTTTGTTGTCGCCTACGGGCACTGGAACTGGCGCCGACATCTGCAATATAAATAGGCTTAAGTAATTTTGGAATATAACTTTAAAATTTAAAATATTTAAAAATTTCCAATAAAACTTTAAGAAACATTTTCTACATTTTTAAAAATATTTTCAAGGTTTTTAAACCAGTTTTGAATATCTATAATGAACTACAAAATAATTGTAAATATTTCCAAAGTTTTTAAATTTTTAACAATATACATTCCAACTATTAACAATACGAAATATTCGTACAGAAGTTTATAAGGTATACAATTCTTATATAATAAATTTGAAGAATATATAAAAATTTTGTATAAACTCAATATTTATTATATAAAAAGTTAAAATAGTGGATTTTGATTAATTAATTATAAACAACAAAAATTTTTACATAAGAAATAAACTTTTCAGCAAACTTATGAATTAAGTATGACATCACATCTATAAAAGTATTTGAAGGTGCTTAAAAGAACAAAAAACTTATATAATTTTTTTGTTAATTAAAATATCGTAAGAATTAAACGTCTTTGTACTTACAGCAACAAAACTGTTTGTTTTCAAACAACTGTCAATCGTTACAAAAATTATTAAATATAAAATTAAGAAAATACAATAAAACTTGTAGTTATGAAGAAGAAAAACAACAAAAATTAAAATTAAAATATAAATTTAATATATACAAATATAATAAAACTTGTAATTATGAACAAAAAAATTTGAAAATTGTTTTCCACGAGCACGGCAACTGCCTTGTCTTTAATGCGTCAATTAGAAGTGACGCCATGTTAAAGCTTCTTCCTTTTAAATACGCACCAAAACAAATACCAGGAGATGGAGACGTAAGTTGCCAGACGTAAGATGATAAAACATTGTTTAACAAAAGTTATTTGATTTATCATTATTGTATTTATAATTATTCAATTAAATAAGGCATTAAACAGCTTATACAATGTTATAAAGCGTTTTAAAATATTCATAATTAATTAAATTAGTTTTAAAATGTTTTAAAATTATTAAAAGTTTTAAAATTTGTCAACAGTTGGATGAGTCATCTACTCGATGACTCATTCTTTGAGTATTTGTTTTCCTTTTTATCTTAAGACTTATTTTTCATCTTAAACTTATTATTTTCGTCTTAAGATTTGCGATTTTTCATCATGAAACCAAGTTTTTTCTTCTTAAAACTTAGGTTTTTCATTTTGAAACTTAGTTTTTTCATCTACAAACTTTATTTGTTTCATTTTAGGGCTCAGTTTTTATTCAGTTTTAATGAATTGTTTAAAAATAAAATAATAATTATTCAAGTAAGTATTATTGCATGTATCATCACCCAAGAAATAAGAGTCCCCAACAAACGCAGTTACAAATTAGTTTCTTAATTATTTTAAAACATTAAAATACTAACAAGTAACAAGTAACTAACAAGTAACAAGTAACAAGTAACTAACAAGTAACAAATAACTAACAAGTATAATCGATCAGGAAATTTCAAATAGTTTTTCAAATGAAGAAGACTCTTATTTATTGGGCGATAGTACATTGTACAGAATGATTTAATTAATAAATCGCGTTCTCAACCAAACTTTTTTGATTTAAATTACATCGACATAAGGTTATACAAGTTTATTGAATCAACATATTGTGTCAAGGTGATTTAAATAAAAATTGTTTAACTTGAATCAAGTCAAGTTTGGTCGAGAACGCGACTTTAAAGTGGCGGCCTGAGTTTTCAGTTTTTTGGTGGGAATGGTACACAAGAAACATAAAGGCTTGATGACCGTTTAATCGGGCCATTGTGATGCTCTGTAATCCAACTGCATAGAGTGTGTCGATAACTACAAACACTGTCGGTAACCGTGCCATAACCATATGTTAAAGATTCGTATTTTGAGACAAACCTAAAAAACAATCTTGGGTATTTTTCAAACATATACAAATAATTCAAAATGTTACACAATTACCATTACATTATTAATGCCATCGTAGCGAACTTCAGATTAATCCATCAATTAATGCCTTGAAAACAACCTTTAGTTGCTTAGGCAACGCTCTATTATTCATGACCTGATGGGTTCAACAAACAAAATTATTCGTATGTCATCACATAACTTTTGTAAACATTTAATTCTAATTATTTCAAATAATTTATCTTCTAAGCGACATTTTATTTAATCATATACTTTGCTAATTCTAGAAAAAAATTATAATTTGAAGAAACTAATTTATCCATAAGCTTGGTTTACATGTTGTAAGAACATATGCACAATTATATTGCCATATTAAATAAACACATTAAATAATATTAAAAATAACACAAGTGAGGTAAACTCTATGTTATTTGAATAAGGGTTACCTCACTTGTGCTATTGTAGATCTAAATAATATGGAAAATAACGCTTATTGTGTGTGTGAAATTCTACTCGTTAGAAATTCTAACGGTTAGACAATAATAATTTACATTAGTATTCCTGAAAAAAAATGTACTTACAAATATTTTGCATCAACTTAGGTTAAGACGAAATGGATTGACAATAGCACAATTGAGGCAACCCACATTAAATTAACATATAGCTTACCTCAATTGTGAAGTTGTAATGATAATGTAATGTAATGAGAAACCTATTATCATATTTTTTTAAATATTGACCAAATTTACGACCCGATATAGAAGATTGTTAGACTTTTTCAGAGATTTTTTAAAGAAATTAAACAATAATATTAAGAAGACGCTATTTGAAATGTGATGTAAAATTTATGATGTATGGTATGATACATTTAGTCATATTCTCAAATGTATAAATGCGTGTATATTGATATGTA
>JARUHE010334091.1:0-10751 GCA_031471125.1 Archaeomysis grebnitzkii | reverse complement strand
ACCAATAACCAAGCCTATATGAAAAGAAATAATAATAGTATAGATGATATATAAACATTCAAGTCATTGTCTAACGCTGTGGACAACATCGGAATTGCTACACCTATGTAGAGCTTTGCTACGCACGCTCGACAAAAAATGCACTTTTATTATAATCCTTTATTTCATTGTATTATGTTTGAGAACACGACAATCTTAATATAACACATACAATTTTTAATACAAAAGCCAATATATATAACAATCAAGTTACAAATAAGATTTAAGAATCAGAAAAAAATTGTAGAAATAATTAAAAATATCACAGCAGTATTTAAAGCTGAGTTTAAAATAGACTTTGTGGACTTGGTGAAATTTATATTCGTGTTTCTTCTTTATGGAGTTATATGTGCGTTAATTAAATTTTATTATTACATGTTTAACAGATTAATATTTTATTATGCTGCATAAAATTTAATTTGTAAGTGTAAGGGAAAGCTTAAAGAAAATTTGAAAACTTTTACTTACAGAAAATTAGAGAACTATAAATTTTAATGTAGAATTTACTTCATTTCTTGAAAATAATTTCTCAGTATTGATCTTTTTTAGCCTAATCAAACAATGACTTTATACTGGTTAATTTAATTTCCTAGCATTAATTTTACCATTCAAATAAGTAAAAAATGTTGCTATTATTTAAGATACAATTTGAATATACAGACACAGCTTTTAACCCTTAACATTTACCCGTGCTTGTTTATAATTTGAAATATTTAAAATAATTTTTTTTACAGTTGGAGTACAAATTTGAGATGACGAAATATAGTGATGACAATGATTCGGGAAGTTACTTGTCAAGAAAAAAAAAGAAACACACAAAATCGAAGCATAAAAGGAGAGATCGATCCAGATCACTTTCGTGCGATAAAAACCGAAGAAAAAGCAAATCTCGATCTTGTTCCCCTCAAAGGAAAGGATCTCCATTACGATCGAAGAAAAAGAGATCTGTGTCTCTTTCACCACAATCAGACAAATACAGAAGACCAAATAATTCCAAAAAAACAGAAAGAAATCATTCAAGATCACCATCTAAAAATCGCTATAGAAGAAACAAATCCAGTTCGAGGTCATTATCCCCCAAAAAGTACAGAAACAGAGGTAGGTCTTCATCAAGAGAGAAAAAAATTAACTATTCAGACTTAAAAGAATCTAAACAAAAACACAAAAACCAAGATCATGTACCTTCACATAGTAGATCCTCATCTAATGAAAGAAGTAAGAAAGAGAAAAAGTCAAATAAACAAAAGAAAAAGAAAAAGCAACGTGAACCATCACCATCTTCATCCTCATCTGAGGAAAGTGGTGATGAGATGAAACTGATGCATCAACTTGAATATGAGCGGAAAAAGAAGAAAAGCGAGCAAAAGTTATTCAAAGAAGTCAAAAAGACGACTGAAACTCCAGAAGAAAAGAGGTTAAGGAGGCTACAAAAAAAAGAAGCCAAAGAAAGAAAACGTAAAGAAAAGATGGGTTGGGATAGTGAATATTTGCATTTCACAAATGCAGATAACCCATATGGTGATAATAACCTTCTTGATACATTTGTTTGGAACAAAAAGCTGAAGAAAGATGGCCTAACTACTTTAACAAGAGAAGAAATTGAAAGACAAAACAGATTGAAAATGGAAGAGAATAGACTTGAACTTGAAAAAGTAAAGAAACGTCGACACGAAAGGGAACTCGAGAGACAAGAGAGGGAAAAACTAATGGAGTTGGAACAACGTCAGCGAGAAGCAGCTCAGTTTTCCGAGTTTTCTCGTCAAGAAGATAATTTTCAGTTGGAACAGGCGAGGATTCGATCACAGATTCGTATTCAAGATGATAGAGCGAAGCCCATTGATCTTCTTGCTCAATATGTTAGCTCAGAAGGAGATGTAACAGCTGTAGATATGCATGAACCATACACTCATTTAACTGGATTAACTTTACATGATCTGGAAGACTTGCTTGAAGATATTAAAGTCTATCAACAATTGGAAAAGCAAAATGAAAATCAATCATACTGGTTAGATTTAACAATTATTGTGAAAGATGAGCTTAGGCGTCTCCGACAAAGAGACAAATTAGCAGTAGAAGATGCTACCACTCACAGACAAGGGATTCATAGTTCCGTTGCTTCTGATGTTTCGCAGATATTTCAAAACAAATCTGTTGCAGAACTTGAACAACTTCAGCAAAATATTGAGTCCAAGTTGTCAGGTCCAACTACTGGAATAGATGTTGGTTATTGGGAATCATTGTTATCTCAATTGAAAGCCCATCAGGCAAGAGCACGCCTTAGAGAGAGGCATAAAGAAAATCTTCGTAAAAAACTTGAGCTATTGAAGGCTGAACAAGGTGTTATTGAGGATGACCAGAATGAGAGTGAAGAAATATCAAATCTTAAGAAGGAGCCAACTACTGAATCTTCTTCCTCGGAATCAGAAAATGAAGCAGAAGAAACTGTTGAAGATGAACAAGATGATGATTTCATTTCTACTTCCATCTCGGCCTACACATCCGGAAGATTTTCTCCAAAACTTATTTCCATTGATAGTCTTGAACCAGGAACTGTTATCGTTGATGAGACTGAAGATGAGCAGCGCTTGGCTTGGGCTCGGCGAAGATTAGTTGGTGCAGGCCAAGCAGTAGAAAGTGTTTTATCTGCAGAAGAAAAGGCAATGCAACAGGAAGCCCAGAAGGCTATGTCAAAGTAAGTTAAATGTATCTTTTTATATTTGAGATCTCTGAAAAAGAAATTCAAGCTTATGTTATATAGAAAGAAGTAAATTAAGGAATACAAAAATATAACAAGTTATTAAGTTATGACTGAGAGACCAGCTTCTATAAATGACCTCTGATTATATTTATTGTTGTTGGGGCGGTGAATGATTTGTGGACTAACAAAATTGTCTTTTTTTTCAAAAATTTATTTTGCAGAAAAGTTTGCTTAAATGAAAATAAAGATCATAACATTCTACACTGGTGTTACTATGGATTTTTCCTGTGAAAATAAGTATTTATTTAATATAAATTCTTTTTTATAGAGGAGTTTGTTACCATTTCATCATCAAATTCATGGTTATCTGCAATTTTTATTTGAAAATTAAGAGTTTATATAAAACAAATGGAAGAACTGGACATTAGGGTGGAATGCCATAGGGGTGTTTTTCCCAGAATTTGTATTTCTTTAAATAATAGCTGGATATTTTTATGACTTTGTGAACTCGGCCATTATTTCATCAATTTCAAGGTTAACCAAGATTTTTATTGAAAGGTTAAGAGAAAAGTTTATTGGAAACAAATGGAAGAACTGGACATATCAGGTGGAATGCCCTAAGGATGTTTTTCTTAAAAATTTATTTCTTTAAATAATAGCTGGACATTTTTATGACTGTGAACTTTGCCATTATTTCATCAAATTCATGGTTAACCGAGATTCTTAGTTGAAGGTTAACAGAAAGGTTTATTTAAAACAAATAAAAAAACTGGACATTTGAGAGAAAATTCCCTAAGGATGTTTTTCTAAAATTGATATTAATTTAAATAATTGACATTTTTATGACTTTGTGAACTCGGGCCATTATGTCATCAAATTCATTGTTAGCCAAGATGTTTTTTCTTAAAATGGATATTTCTTTAACCAATAGAAATTTTAATGACTTTGTAAACTTTGCCATTATTGAATATACAGTACAGACACCGTTTTTAATGCGTAGAATTTACTGATACTTGTTCATTTAATGTATGAAATCTAAAACTGCTATCAAGTAGATAACAAAATTCATTTTTTTTCAAAACAAATAACTCCTAATTTATTGCTACATAGTTTCAGAATGTACTAACAAGAAACAATTGTAATTAATATTCTAACTAAAAATTGGAATGACTCTAAATTGAGTTAGTTTTTCTGTTCAGAAATTGATTGATATGTTATCTAGAATGTTTTCTTTCTGTTTATATTTATTGAAAAAAAATTGGTTTTCTCAGCATGATCAGAACAGAAAAACATTTTCAAAACCACACCAGCTGTTTAAATTTTCATAGTTGATTACAAATAATCTGAATTAGTCTTAACAGTAGTCAAAATTTTTATCTACTAAGTAAAACAATTCTATGCTGATACTTAATCATTATGCATTTTTTTTACAGTGATGAGGCACAATTTAGTGTTGAAGCCAAATTAGATCCCCAGCATTACCTATGGTCAGATAAATACAGACCAAGAAAGCCACGATACTTCAACAGAGTTCATACTGGTTTTGAATGGAACAAATATAACCAGACCCATTATGACATGGACAACCCTCCACCCAAAATTGTTCAAGGATACAAATTTAATATATTTTATCCAGACTTGATTGACAAAACAAAGACTCCTCAGTATGAGTTGATTCCATGTGATGACAACAAGGATTTTGCCATTTTAAAGTTCATTGCTGGACCTCCTTATGAAGACATTGCTTTCAAAATTGTTAGTAGAGAATGGGAATATTCATATAAGAGAGGCTTCCGTTGTCAGTTCCACAACAATATATTTCAGTTGTGGTTCCACTTCAAAAGGTATAGATATAGACGGTAAATTAGAATGGATGTTTTCACTATTATTTTAAATATATCTGTTCACGGTCTTTTTTTTCTTATCCAAACATGAAATTAAAATTCTTATTAGAAAAATATTTATTGTAATACATTTTCCCAATGCAACTGTAAAATTGTATGGAGTTTCAAATAATTTTTATGAAGGATTTTCATGTTTGGAGATTTTTCAGGAGTTGGATTATTCATTTTCTTCTCAAGAGGTGTTGCTAAACAATCATTTTCTTCATATATATTGGTACAAGTTATAGATTCTTTGTTATCAGTTGGCTTCATGTGTTTTGAATGTGATATTTTAAAGAAAAACGTTTCTAGTGAATTCAAAACTTTCTGCAACTGAACACATATCTGAAAAAATTTGTATGCATCAGTATGTAGTATTCCTAAATTTTATGAAATAAGGATCATTGTTAATTTTAATAGTTAAATTTGTAGGGTGTAAAACTAAAAGGTACCTTATAATGAAATTTATTTTACACTCGCAAGTTACTAATACAATGTCACCAACCTTATGTTCGAATGGTGGGCTGAGCTGTTGTGCTAAAGTCACTAATGTTTGAAGCCACATACAAAACTGCGGATGAAAAGGTTTGTTGAAGAAAGCACTTGAACAGTGACTCATGATGCTCTCATTAGTGGTTAGGACATGTGTAATGTGGAGAGGTTCTTCATGACTATCCATTTCAGTTTTTTCTGAAATAATTTGAACATATTAAAGTCTGTCAAATAGCTGTAATCTTAATAGTAAATTGAATGTTAATGAAAGGTGCAAGATATTATTTGGAAAATATTCCAACATAACATTATTAACATGAAGATTCGTTTTAATTTTATTCAAAAAATATTTTTTTATTGATTTTATGTATATTTGTGAATGTGCCTTAACTAGCCAGTTTTGAGCTATAGGCTTTGTATTTT
Organism: Archaeomysis grebnitzkii; assembly: GCA_031471125.1. NCBI lineage: Eukaryota > Metazoa > Arthropoda > Malacostraca > Mysida > Mysidae > Archaeomysis > Archaeomysis grebnitzkii. Next base: position 5,216 of record JARUHE010334091.1, on the reverse strand, counting down.
ATATGAATAAATTTACTCTATTAAATCTTGTTTTGCTTAATAGTAGCTTATGAATGAAAAACTAAGTTTCATTTTCCAACTTTTGAACTAAAGGATAATTTGCCACATCACCCATTGTTGTCTAATGGGATGTATCAATCAGTAAGTTTCCCTGAAATGGAACTATAACCCTTGTTTGTCTTCACTAAATATTTTAAAATAAATCTTTTGAGGAAAACTTCCAGGGACTAGACTGCATCCAACCAGACCTAAATACTCGTAACTACAAGATAGTACAGTACATCTTATCCTTTCCGCAACGGCTTCATCGATTCCCTTCGATAGGTAGCAAATGTAATATTTTTACACTTAAGAAATATGAAATTAACTTTTTGCTACCAATAAAAATGTATGTTTTTATTAACAAAAAAAAAGTTAATTCAAAGATTATTTCTATTACACAAAAAATAAGTAATAATGTTGAAATGGTGATCCAATTCATTTTTAGAAGAAAGTTGTATTTAAGTAATAAAAGATGGTGCATCATAATTTCACCTCTAATATGGAAGCACTAAAAATGCATGTACAAATACCAATGCGAGTATCTCCAAAGGCAAAAGTTGCATTTTCAGCTCATTTTTTTTGAATCAACAAAAAGGCATTATTTTGAATTTTATTTAATATCATCCGATTGTTGTGACTAACGAAGTGATTTGTAACAGTTTTTTATATTAAGCGGATATAAAAATGATAAATTAGGAAAAGTGATGCAACACTTCTTCAATAAAATTGATCTGCAAATGACAGTATAGTTACTTGCAACAAAACATATGGTTTTCTTCTTTATTCTTGAACTTCAACCACTCAATGCAGACTTGACCTCTCAAATTCTGCCATGCATGATGCATGAAATTTATTGTAAGAAAACAAGTTAATAAGAGAATGCAAGGCAAGAAATTTTGGTTTAGGATGCTATGTTCTAGCCAATTCATCATATTCACAATGTTTTCAATTCTCTAAAATGCTGTGAATGGGAAGGTATTTTTTCAAGAAGATGAAAACATCCTTAGTCCAACACAATCTAAATTTTACTTGAGAGCAAGGAACAAACTAATTGCTTGGCACAAATAGTCAATTCAAAATAAATTTTGAATGTCCCAACCTACCAATACAGTAGTTATTCATGATTTTTTATCCTATTGCTCAAAGGAACATTTAATTAATAAATACTTTTATTAAACTAATTAGCATTAGGTACAGCCAAACACAAAATATGGAGTTCCGTTTTCAAATAGAAAAATAATAATTAGTTATCCATGAACCAAACAGTACAAATGTCTCGTAATTATCCATTAAATAAAAAAAAATCTATTTTATATATTTACGTTTTGCGAAATGTCAATGAAAAATATTTTTATGTTCCCATACCAGAAATGTCTCTCATAAAGGGTATTTAATGTAAGAGGATATCCTTTAATCAAAACTTGAACTTAAAAGCTATTTATGTAAACTTCATTTCTAATCCATTGGTGCATAACCAAAACCAAAAAATGGGAAATTTTCAAAGTTAATTAATCATTCAAAAACATCTTAAAATTTAAAAAAATTGAAATCCTGCTATGTTTAGCTCCTTGTAAAATGAAATTCTATTTTTATTCCGACAATGGATTTTGTTTAGGATTGCATATAAATCAACTTTGTTGAAAAAAATGTTATGCAAGACCAAAGCAACTTTGTTAGAGAAAACTTTTTCACATGAAAATTTGACCATGTTCAGCAACTGCCAAATTCATGAAAAATTACATAAATAATATAGGAGTGTTTTTCATTGAATTAAAGATGTAGAACTAAAACATGTTCTTTTTTACAGTACAACATGGAAAAACACATGCCCATAATAAATTCCTAGAAAAACTATGTAACAAACTAGTTTAAAAATAACATCACAAAAGTAAGAGAAAATTTGTAAATGAATTAAGACTGTGACCCAGTGGAAGTTATGAGAACATTATATATAAAAAATATATAAAATAAAAATAAATAATTTTTGTCAAGAAGATGCTAAGCACTGTCCACCAGCTATTATTTTTATTTAAAAAAATCCCTCAGACAATGTTGTACAGAATGGAATAAAAGCCATTTATGTTCAATACAATAACATATGAAATGAAAATGTTAAGAAATATACCAAGTTTTGTCTAACCAGATTTAAAAACATATAATTTCAATAAATATGGACTTTACAAAAAGATATGCTTTGGAAAATATTGTTCAGCAATATATATAAAACAATTCATGTTCAACTAAATATCTGTTAAGTGAAAATTTATATAAATTATTTTTGTCAAACATTTAAGAAGTTCTCTCTAGCCAAAGGTTTGGAAATACATTATTTCAATAAATATGAATTTAAAAAACTCCCCCAGACAAATTTAAATATAAGCAAGTCATGTTGAATGAAAAAATAAAAATAAATACAATTTTTATCAAAAATGCAATTTCTGTCTAACCAGAGATTTGAAAATTTACTATTTCAATAAATATTGATTTTACTAAGAAAATCCCTCTGACAATATTGTTCAGAATTATATACTGTATAAAGCCATATTCAATAAAAAAGATGTAAAATAAAAATTTAAAAAAATGATTTTTTTTGTGTAAAATGTGCTAAGCACTGAAGAAATCCAACTCCCTAACAATCAATAGTAGTTTATAGATGCTAGAATTTGTCACAGCCTAAAAAAGGAAATCAATAAATTTGAAAATAAGGCTATGTTAAAAAATGGCAAGTCATGAAAAATTATGTAATAATCAAAGATCTAGAACTATTAACAAACTTTAATTAAGCATGTTCTCATTACAAACAAAAAGTTATGTTCAAAATAAGTCAACTTCATGAACAGTGATATAATGAAAAATTTATGAATTTTTTATCGAATTATATATGTAGAAATATTGATAAGCTTTAGTTAAACATGTTCCTCATTACAATAGGCCATCAGAATAAAGTTATAGTCAGAATAAGTTTGTTAAATACAACTTCTTAACATGAAAATAAGGCATGCTGAAAAATGGTCAAATTCAAGAAAAATGATATAATGAATAATTTAAGAATTTTTTTATTGAATTAAATATGTAGAACTATTTATAAGTTTTGGTTAAACATATTCCTAATTACAATATTGTCATACAAATATCAATAAATTGATATATATTGTTCTAATTAAACTGGTTATTTAATGAAAAACCTTCCTAATAAGTATATTATGATGCCATATCAATATAAAATAAAAATAATTAGCTGAAAAGTAAAACCTATGTAGAGCTTCGCTACGGAATTCTCAACAATAATGAAGTTATAAATGATTTTTATTGTTGAAAATCTAAGGTAGATTTTCGCAATATGGAATTTAAAATTTATTCTTATTTTTCTATTTGAAAATGAGGCTTGTATTTTGCATTAGGCTGTATCTTCATTTACATCACCTTTCAAGTCGTCTTTTTGTGATTGTTGCAACACATCAATGACTCTTATGTCTTTAATCGGCTCCATTTCTTTAGGTTTGCTCTGGTCAATGATTTTTATCTGCAGCGAATTGCCTTCTTCACACGACTCGAGCAACATCTTCAGAGGTATGACAGTATCGTTGATGCGTAAAAGCTTGTTCTTATTTGGGTTTTCATTTGTTGATGGCTTTTCGGGTAATGGTACGGGATGAAATGATGCTAGTTTCCTTTTGTCTCGCCCTGTTGTGGATACCAACAGAAGTTTATCTTGAGGACGTGTTACTAACAGTTGTTGAACTCCTTCGTGGTTTTTCTTTTTGTGAATCTGCAAAATAGACAATTCATCAAGTGTTATTGTTTTTAGTTTATGTACTATATAATGACAAAAATATCTTGAATATTTGGGGAGTTTACAAGGATAAAATGTTTTTCATTTATGATAGTATTGTGATAAACAGGAAAGGTGTCCTGAATTTGATTGCACAGTAGGTTTCAGTCAATGAAGTAAAATTAAAAAAGTTTTACCTAACATTGATAATGTGCATAGAAAATGAGAAAGAAATATCAGACAAGATACAAAAAAAAACCCTAAGTATTCCAACACTCCCTGAAGGTAAAAAAAGAAAAAACACATAAAAAAAAATTTTCATCTAATACCTCAAGCAATTTTTTTTGCGGAAAGACAGTCGAACACATTTGACATTTCCAAATCAAATTTCCAGTATGACGTTTTTGATGATTTTTGAGATTGTGGATCATTTTGAAAGACTTTCCACAATTGGTACATTCATGAGGCCGATGACTTGAGTGTTTCTTCTTATGCTGATTCAATTCACTTTTGCAGGTAAATTTTTTGTTACAAATCAAACATTCAAATGATTTATCACCTGAAAAAGTCTATATTTAGACAGTCACTTAAAATAAACAGAAAATTCAAAAATTTTTATCAACTATGGTATATTTCATTGACCAAATTAATTATTTCTTTCTTAAATCAGAATAGAACTGTACATTATTTATAAACTTAATGTGTAAACTCAAATTTCTTGATAATTAAGCAATCACTAAATAAGAATCGAGCAAAACATTAAAAAGAGTTTTTACTTTTGAGTCTAACCTGAATGCTTGCGTAAATGTTTTTGAAGGTACTCATTCTGCTTAAATTTTTTTGTGCAAATGTAGCAAGAAAATGTGAATTCATTTTTGTGTGTGACAAGATGACGCAAATATACGCTGAGGTGAGCACTTTCGTATCCGCATTCTTCGCATCTGAAAATTTATGTTTGAAATATTCATTAAATTCAAATAAATTTATCTCAATAAAAAAAACATTTACCAAATAATTGTTCAGCAGATGTTGATGGTTTATAAATAGTAATAGCATGTAGGAAAGGGTTAATTGATGGGGCTTGATTTAATCTAAATGAACATAAAAGTTCAATTTGTATGAAGTAATCCAACAAATATTGCCTTCTAAATTATATTTAAATGTTGCCATAAAACAAAACCCATATTAAGATCAGTATTGGAAAGTACAATCATTTTAAGGGCTTGATTCTTCTCTTCATGGACTAAAGTGCTAATAAACTAGCCATAGATGATCTGCAATCTCGCGTGGCTGTAATACAATAAATATTTATTTTATAAAAAAATTTATTTTGGTAATGTTGGTTAGATAGTTATTATAAACAACTTTGATTCAATAAAATTTTCTGTAACTCTTCAAATAA
>JARUHE010334080.1:0-10751 GCA_031471125.1 Archaeomysis grebnitzkii | reverse complement strand
TAAACATGTGTTTATTTATATGTATAAATATACACATGTCATAAAAATAATAAATATAACTATGCATACGTCAAATATAAAAATATGAAAACATCCAAACAACAAAAGTTAAAACTACAAAACAAAATTATGTTTTAAAGTTATATAGATTTTAAAAAAAAATCCAGTAGACTTAATTCTTGTACATAATATTTCACTAAGAGATACAGACAAAACTAGATTTTATTTTCAACAATAAAAGCATAAAAGTTGATTTGTTTTATTCTATATTATAATATAAAGTACAAAATTCAACAGAAGAAATGTTTAACCGAACCAAGTTCATATAATTTGGAGATTTCTGTTCAAATTAGCATATGAACACAATTCCAACTGTAAGTAAACGCTAAAGTGTAATGAGATTGGCTCCAACATTGTCTTTTTTGTCTCTTTGTTGCAACCACACTAATATTGAATGTCTTCCACCCCTAAGCACCTTGGGACGAGTTCGGAACGTACAATAAGGGTTACTTGAAGTGCTAGTTTCAATGTGTTCTAGACTTTAAGACTATAGTTGGTGATGTGTTAAAGGGTTTGAAAATTTCAATAAAGTTTGTTGTTGTTCTCGAATTTTACCGCTTGAGGAAGCTTTGCTAATTAAATTTTCCAATTCAATTATTTATTTTTATTTTGTAATATATAACTTTTGTTTCAGTTTTTAGTAGTTATGAAAAACTATTGTCAGTGGTTGTATCTGTATACTAGTATTAATTATCATTATTTTCTTATTGCTATTGTTAATGGCTATTTCATTGAGAATTTGAACGTGGCTGTATTATCTTAAAATTTCATATGCTAAGCTTACCCCGGCTTGAAGGAAGCGCCATATGTCGGCTGCATATCTTTAGGGTACACATCACTTGATGTGGGTAATAGTAATAAGGCCTATGTGAAGCGCTGACAAGTATTAAATAGTTCCGGCGCTATATAAAAGCTGTAATTATTATTATTATTATTATTATTATTGTTGTATTACTACCACAATTATTATTAATAATTCTCCAGTTTTAGTATTAATTATGTTGTTTTAATGTATGTTACTGCAAAATAGGGAACATCCATGATCGTATTGTATCGTAGTAAAGTTAATGCAAAGAAACATAAGAGCACAGAAGGATCCTATAAGCAATAACATTGAGCTTTTTGTTATTGGCACAATATATAGTTCATAATATTGCAATACAAAAGTATAGTGATATCACTGTCAATCATTTACTTAATTATGATAAACAATAACACAAGTTTTATCAGTAATTGTATTACTAAATATTAATAGTATATTTAACGTTGACAAAAATCGCCGCTCTATGATTAAGTTTTGTTATTGTTGTTGTGGTTTTGGATTTTTACAACAGTACAACCAAATTATTTTTTAGTTTTCCTTTTAAAGGTTTGTTTATATAGATTAAAATAAATAACAACCACCCCACATAAATCCAAGTTTGTCCTGTTTAACAACCTGAGAAGTATCCCTAAAAACTGGGGGTTGCCTCAGCTCAGTAAAAGTTTACAATCAAGGGTTTTCTAAAGTTTCTAAAGATCTTGAAGCACCCATATTTTAGGATTACATTTCCTTTGGCTCAGATTCTAAGTTAAGACAATGTAAGAAAAAACGTTTTTTTCAAGACCATTCTGGGGTGGGGTGGCGGGCAATTCATGCTCAATAATTTCTTGTAGAGGTGATATTTTTGTAAAAATGTTCTTGTGCTGACTAAACGTTTAACTTTTTTATATTAGAGAATTGTGTATTCAATAAATTTCACTCAATACATATTTGTAAGAGTTTATAATGGTTTGAAATAGCTAGGCGTTTATGTATTTTTAGCTGTTTGCTTTATAACATTAATGATTTATAGATATATCTGCTATAAACTCGTAGGGTTTAGTTTTTTAGTATAGATATACATTGTGTTAGTATTTTCAACAGCATTGTTAACGTTTTTAGTAAGTGATAGTATTGGCATTCTTTGTATTATCATTTATTTTTGTTTTTTAATGTTTTTTAATTCTTTAGTTTTTTTTAATTTTTTAATTTTGTGTTTTATATTTTCTTGTGTGTGTACAGCGTTGTAGAGTATTATGATTTATTGTTTAGCGGCGCTATAGAAAGTTTGTTAACATTAACATTATTTTATTAATACTTATAATATAATCAATAGTACTATTGTTAACATTAACATTATTATATTAATACTTATAATATAATCAATAGTACTATAAATACGATAGAATAGTAATAGCTTAAATAAATTATTAACATAATGTTATTCGATATCAATTTTAGAAACAATTTTAATGAAACTATTTATAATTTTATTATAAATAATAACTTTTACTAAAGGTGTTACATATATCATTAGTAGTAGTATTATTAAGAATATTATAATATAATAGTAATAGTGTTGAAAGAACAATAATAATATTAAAAACATGTACGATAACAAACACTGTTTATTCTAAATGCAATACTAATAACAAAACAATTAGTAAAACTATTCCATCATAATAGTAATATTATAATATTAGTGGTAGTCTTAGTAGTAGTATTACAGCAATAAACTAGCATTCATTATACCAATATTATTCCACAAAGAAAAACAAACATGAACAGTCTGAACGATAGATAGTGCAGCGATGAAGCAAAAAGAAAATCGAATGAAACATTACGAGATGAATTATTCAAATGGCTTCTTTCAGTAGAGAAGATTTTTATTAGATGGACTAATTTTATAAATATTATCTCCAGATCTTTTTTCCAGCACTCAAGATGTTCCAAATCAAATTATTTGTTTAATAAAATGTTTAACTCAATTTTTTTTCTGAAAATACAACTTCTAGTGTACTTGATGAAATTTTCATTTTGTTGTGGTTTATTGTTTTTGTCTGACATCATCACCATCATCATCATCACGTACAAATGATAAGCATTTCTTATACGCCCGAGTTATTATGTTTAGTCATCCATTCTTTATCATGAGATTACATATTGTATAGATGGGGTTGCATCACACATGACAACATCTTCATTATCAGCATCAGTATTACAATGAAAAACAGCACACAATATTAGTAATACCAACAAATGGTTCCACCAAAACCGTTGAAGTTCATGTTTAGAAGCAGTAGTACCTACACAATTATGACTTTTTTATGGTTAGTTATAGCTTAGCTTGTTAGAATGAGAAGTGAAAGTGCAAACTCATACACCTTAGGCCTAACGTTCACGTTCCTAAAGTCTCATTTGTTGTGTTATACTCAAAAATTATAATTAGATAAAATAGTTTTCATCATGATTCGTACATCATTTTGTTCTTTAGAACTTTCTTGAAATGATAGAACAAACTTTACATCATAAGAGAGGGTTGTTGTCTAATGAAAAGTTAAATAAGTTAAGACTTTAACAATTTGTCTTCTTCTATATTAATATTTAAAGTTGAAAAACAAAACACTTTAATATAATTTAGTTGGTAAGAGTTTTCTTGAAATTGTTGAATGCACTTAAAATCAGAAATGTGTATATGTATTTTTTAAATCATAAATAGATAAGCATAAAACAAAATTAAAAAACAATAAAACAAAACAAAAAATTATGTACAAGGTCATAAACAAACTAAAATTTGTAAACAAAATATTCCGTACACATCCATAGAACAAGATATTTCAGCCAATCAATTTTGGGAGTTTTTTTATCAAAAATAAACAAACTACAAATGAAATGATACATTCTAAGTCACTTGATGATCTCAAATTCATGGTTAGTTAAATTCAAAATATTATCCCAATACAATGTTCATTGAATTCAGTTCCCACAGAACTGCTAAAATAGTGCTTATAACCGATATATCGAGCAGTTCTCTTAGTTTTACCTGGGCGTCGAGCTTATTTATTACAGATATTTACCCATAGCAACTTACCATTTATATCTAAATTAGTAGAAAATGCATCTCTGATGTTGTATAATCTACAATGAAAAATAATCATTTTAGTTTCATAGTGCAATTTTGTTTACCGTAAAAGTGCCAGTACTGAAACTCTAATAACACAAAGAATATTGATAATCAAAATCTAACTTTACTAACGTTTTTAGATTTAAGCTCGGCGTTCGGCACAGTAAATCATACAAGGCTGTACATAATATACACAATTAATCAATATCAAATAAGCTTGCTTATTTGATGTTTTAATAATTTTAATAATTTAATTATATTCAAATAATTGATCTCAGCAAGTTGAATTTAAAGTTTCCTTATCAAGTATATATTCGATCGTACATTTTATACCACAGGCCTGTTGCATGGGTCAAGTCATGTTTCTGGCGTGCAACGGTTATCTTTAAAATGTATTGGACAATCATCTAATTTTTATATGTGTTTTGCAGATGATCAACAGATTTATATCCCCTTCATACTTTCAAATAATTGCTTCGATGAGGCTAAACATATGTTCGAGAACATGGCTTATAAATCTCACCATTTTATAACCACACACAAATTACTAAAGTTTGAGCTCCTTGCTTAGAAATAAAACCCAAACTCAGAAAACAACAACCAATTTAACAGTTTCGCTTTAAAATTTGGCCCAATAAAAATTTACCGGCATAGAAACCGACAAAAAGTGTTAGCAAAGTAAATAGCTTGGATATTATCACTTTTTGTGGTTAATTAGAATTAACTTGTTATAAACAAAATACAGTAATGGCTTATACAATTATGCATAATTAACGTACTTTTTACCAATTTTATATAACTACGCCTAATTAATGTAAGCGTACCATAGATTTCACAGGGCAACAAAAGTAACTTTTTGTAAGTATTCTAAAGTATTTCTATTGATTCAGGGTAATTTCGACGCGTTGAATCTGAATATAACAATCGTTTCTCTGGATAAAGTCAGGTTTTTGTGCTAAGCCGATTATAAAATATGGGTTTCTGAGAAAGTGGTTTACATTCCTGTGACATTATCGGTTGAGTTTTGTTGGTATTTTTAAAAGAATGAACTCGTTTTAGAGCACAAAGTATGAATTAAATGTTACAAAAATATATTCAATAGATAACATTGAAAAAAGAACTAACATGGTAACTGGATATCAAGTCTTCAGTGTTCAAACTGCAGGGCTTGACCTTTTGTTTCTTCGCACTTCTAGAATGCTTGTCGCCAGGGATATCTCTCTTCAGAGTCCAACATTAGTCAGCCATAATAACTTCATCCCAGCGTCCCTGATACCTGGTCTCCATTTCTCTCATGTCCTGATGAAATCTCTCTCTCTGCTTGTCACTCATTACTCCCAGATTCTCAGGAACCTGATCTATATGTAGGTGCAAGTAATGCATCTTGATGCTCATGTTACATCCGACGTTTCCGTAAGCAGTTGTTATATTGGTCACAAGCTCTATGTAGTTCCTGGCCTTCTTGTTACCAAGAGCAACATTTGACGATTTTTCAAACATTTGACTTGAATGAGCAAAACCTCTGTAATTTTTGGAATCCACGCGTCGACATTACCCTAAATCAGTTTTAAAAAAGTAAACGTTTTTTTGCTGTTGCCCAGTGTTGAATACGTTTTTAATCTATGGCGTTACTAGTTTAATTAATACTTTTATTATGTTTGCTGGACTTCGTCTCCTATTCAAATTCTAAAATTGGAAAAAAACATATTTTAACATGATTCGTATTTCATTATGTTGGTAAGGATTCCTATATCGGTAAGAGCTGTCTTGTAACCGCAAGACAAAATTTAAATGATATTTTTCAAGGTTGGTTATTGATAAAAAAAAATTAGAAAAAATCAAAGACAAAGTTTTTGAACTCTGAAAAAATTTGAGCAAAAGTTTATTTGAAGTGTTAAAAATAATTTTGTCCAACAACAGTTGCTTGTTAAGACTTTTTAACAAATATTGTCAAAGATTTGTTTTGAGAAAAAAAAATATGTTTATGGAGCTATAGCCAAAAAACAGAATTTGTGGAAATAGCCTAACTTTCACCTAAAAATTAAAAATATAATTTTTTTTAAATTAACATTTACGAGTTATAACCAAAAAACCCTCAATTTTTAACTAACATTTAAGCAAAAGTTGAAGGTTTTTTGTTTGAAGAGATACAAAAACATTTATTGGAGAAAAGTTGTTTATTATGACCATCCAATCAAAATTATTATGAGTAATATTTTTTGAAAAACCTATTTTTAAAAAGTTATAGCCAAAAACAGAATTGTTTAACTGCGCAAATTTTTCAGCAAAAGTTTAAAGTATTTTATTTGAAGAGTTACAGAAATTTTTTTTGAACACACGTTGTTTATAATGAACATCTAACCAACATTACCGGGAATCACTTTTTTTCATAAAATAACAATTTATTGAATTTCCCATTACAAAAAAATAAAGGTACCACAAAATTTATATTGCGTGTTCCTCAAATTATTTAGTAAAATTTATCGCACAAAAATATTTAATAATTGTCTTGTAATAGTTTTTTATATTGACTTTAGAACAATGTTTTTTTACAATAAAATGTAGGGTTTTTAACTTTATTTTTTGTTTAAGATTTGTATTTCTAAAATTTATAGTTTTTTTAAAAAAAAAAAATAGGTTTTGAGATGTTTTTGAAAAAAAGTTAACATTCAACTTTTTTGTTTCCCATTCTACAAGAATGTTTACATGTAAGAAATGAAGAACAGTACTATTGCAAATCCTTTTATTAAAAAAAATGTATATATTTTTTTTAATGATTACTATGGTTCAAAAGTATGCTTTTTACTGATTTAACCAAACAAATATTTTTTTTTTCAATTTTTTCAATTTTTATTTTGAAGTAAAATTTACTTATAATAGAATGGAGAACTATTATTCGTTTAAAAGAAGAAATTGAAACAAGAACTTTTTTTTAGAAGTTATTTGATTGTTTTTCTTCTGGTTAAACCAACATAAAAGTATAGTTTGTAATTTTTAACTTTTGATTTTAGTTAAATATTTCTTTAGAGTAAAATGTATAACTATTAATTCTCAACAACTTCTGTTCAATCAAAACGAAATGAACAACTGTTGTTAGTTCGAGCAAACAAACTAAAATTTCTATATACTGTACGCCAGATTTATTTTCTTCCACTAGTTTGTCTGACACCTAACACCTATAATTAAAAAATCACCACATTCATATATTTGGTTTGTAGAGTTGATCTTGAAGTGATATAATGACATTTAAATATAAATGTTTATAATTGATTGTTAAAATATCAAAGTACGTTCAAGGAGTATTCATGCCAGTTCAAATTTTAATGATTTATTATGTTCTTCTTTAATTTATTTATAATTTATAATTGGTACGACATAGATTGTACGAGTATTATTGAATTGTCATACCAAATTTAATCATAAATGCTTAAAAAATTTTGTTGAGCCACAAATAAGTGTTAGTTGAAGTATTATACGAATGTTCTTTACAATGCCGATCAACTTAACTAAGTAGAAAACGTCTACAAAAACAAATCCATCACCGAAAAAAAATACCGATAACAGAAATAAATAGGTGACATTGTAACTCATTTATTCGCTCTGCTTGTGCTTCACAATAATAATAATAACAATAATAAAAACACTAATAATGGTACTAATACTAGTAACAATGAAAACAACTATACAATTAATAATAATAGTACTAATACTAGAAATAATGCAAAACAACTATAAAGTTTATTGTGATTGTACTAACACTAGCAATAATGAAAATAACTATAAGGCTTATTATGATTGTACTTATACTGGCACTAAAGAAAATAACTATACAATTAATAATAATGTTACTAATACTAGCAATAATGAAAACAACTAAAAAATTAATAATAATGGTACTAATACTAACAATAATGAAAACAACTAAAATGTGTATTATGATTGTACTAATACTAGCAATAATGAAAACAACTAAAAATTTAATGATAATGGTACTAATACTAGCAATAATGAAAACAACTATAAAGTTTATTATGATTGTACTAATACTAGCAATGATGAAATCAAATATAAAATGTATTGTGATTGTACTAATACTAGCAATAATGAAAACAAATGTAGAATTGACTACAAATGCACTAATACTAGCAATAATAAAAAAAAGAAAAAATAGCAATACTAATAAAAATGAGCTTATGTTTAAATTTAAACAAAAAATCGTTCCTTTATGGTTTCAGGTAATCTCAAATTATTTTTTTTCTATTTAGATTTCCATTTATTAAATGCAATTTCGATATATTTCCAAAGACATGTTTTCCATCCATAATCTGTAATCTTTCTCTATTTTAAATATAAAATATAAAAAATATTAGTTAACCCTGTAGGATCTGAGCAAATACTCATGCCGCATATAACAAACGTTGTTTACGTATTAAGTCTTAACATAGTTAGCCTTAATATAACGACATATGGCCGTGCAGTTATGAGCTAGAACTTTAATATATAGGTAAGTTATTAAAACGTTCATATTTCTTATGGGTATGAAAACATACATTACAGGACAAAATATTGTTTTATGCTTTTACTCATCATATGAGTTTTGTGTTTTTTTAGGCTATCACTAATAATTGTAATATAGGTCACTAATACGTTTTGTAGATTGCTACTACTTCTTGTAGGCTACTAATACTTATTTCAGTCTGTTATTACTTTGTTTGGGTTGCCAACATTTTTTGAATTGTTGAGCTACAATTCATAAGTCGTGTTTATAGTTATGTAGTAAACATTGTTGCAGACCTCTTTAAAAATAGATACAATTTGTAGTTGTTATAGTTAGATTATAAAAGAGTTTGAGAAAAACAATCACGTTGTTTTAAAACTTTCTTGAAATATATGTCAACACAAATTATTTTACTGTAACTATTTTTTTTAATATATTAACAATTAAACATTAAATTTAGCAATATAAAATAATCTTTATTTCACGTACTTCTTGCTTATGCAAACAATACACTTATCTGGAATACAGGAATTGTATACAAGGTCGTATACAATTGTATTAAACTTGTATACAGCTTGTTTGTAGATGTGAGTAGAATTGAGAGTCACAATGCAAGCAACAAGTAATCACAAGTGGGCTTGGTAAAAGTAAAATAAAATGGAAAGAATAAAATGAAAAAAAGATTCTAAATATTCTATTCGGATGAACATCTTGTTACAGAAGGCAATTTATTTCATTCCAAAATAAAAATCAAGAAACTGGTTCAAATCCTCTTACATTTTCTGTTGCAAGATTTCTAATCAGAAGGTCCTCATTTGAAAATAAAAATTTGATTAATTTTTTCTTCCTTCTTCCTTTTTAAAAACCATTTTTATTTATATTTTTACAAATTGAAATGGTTTTTTTTATTTGGACCCAGGTGTTCAAACCCAGATTCAATTGCGTTACATAAAGGTTATACTAGGATGCACGACGTTCATGATTGAACTTTAGTTTTATGTTTCTTATATTTTTTAAAGAATAAACTAACTGTAATTTCAATAATAAAATTCGTGGAAGCTATACCAATGTCATAGCTGAAAAGAAGCATGAAAATGCCAGACATGATCCATAATGCCTTTCCAGAGCAAGGAATTTATTTGAATTGGAATCGCTTCACGTTTTTCGTTGACGTTTTTCAAACGTGATTTATGAAGCCATTCAAGTATTCATATTTTTATGAATTTTCTCACACCGTTGCAGTAATATTTAAACATACAGTACTTGTAATATTTTTAGTATTTGTAGAACTTGTAGGATTTGTAGTACTTGTAGGATTGTTAGTACTTGTGGGATTTGTAGTACTTGTAGTACTTGTATTATTCGTAGTACTTGTATTATTTGTATCTATAGTATTTTAGTACTTTTAGGCTTTTTTATTTAGGCCGAAATCATGGAGAAAATAATTAAACGAATACCAAGCCAGTCAATAAGCACGACTAAATGGTAGACAGTAAGGGAGTTACACTCACTCAAACTCCCTGGGTTGTGGAACAGCCAGAACTTTCACTCTGGAAGAACCAAAGAACTATGCAACCGAATTGGGGCCAAATGAAAACAAATACTGCTCGGAAGTTACTAGAAATAACCTTAACATTAAAACTTGAACTAAATTAAAATCAATGTGAAACAACAGGCCAAACATGGTGATCATTAGCAAGAGCACGATTCGTTACATTCATACTAAAATCAACCTGCCCACTTGTAGTAGTACTTTTAGTAGGTGTAGTACTTTTAGTAGGTGTAGTACTTGTAGTGTTTGTAGTATTTGAAATACTTTAAGGAGTTGTAGTACATATACGAAATGTATTACTTGTAAGATTTGTAGTAATTTTAGTAGTTGTAGTACATGTACGAAATGTATTACTTGTAAGATTTGTAGTCATTTTAGTAGTTGTAGTATTTTTAGATGTTGTACTACTTGTAGTACTTGAAGTATTTGTAGAACCAATCGCCGTGCCAGTACTACAAAAGCCCAGTTAATCGACAGAACTAACGCAGTTGTTGAGACCCTTCCCAGGGAAAGTGTAACATCAGCTTGTTCCAGTAATGTCGCTAATGACGGTTATTTTGAGTGAAACTTGTTGATTGTAGTGTAATTTCCGTGCCTGTTTAATTTCATTTAAATCCCTTCAATATTGTAGTTACTAAGCACGTTTACTTTTTCTTTATGAAACTGTGAAATTTGTATATACATATATACACTGTATATATATATATATATAAAT
>JARUHE010334069.1:0-10751 GCA_031471125.1 Archaeomysis grebnitzkii | reverse complement strand
AAATACATGGTGAATGAAATAAATGTAGTTATTTAATGTTAAATAAGTTTTTAATACATAGGACAGTAGATTTTTATTAAATATTATTTATAACTAAATATATGTATCTGATAACGGCTAAATCATACTTTAGACACGATAATCGGCAAAAGTCTAGTTTAGGTACACATACAAAAGTACTGGGGTAAACTTTACTTTAGATCCCTTAATCAAATCTAGCAACTTCAACAAATAAGTACTATCAATTGAGAGAGGTTTTTAGTTGTTCAATGTTAAATTTTATTTGTGATTTATGTTAGATTAGGTTATGTAATGTTAGGTAAGATAAAGTACTATTACACAAAATAAGTGAAATATTAATATCTCATGTTCAGTACTTGGCAAAACCTTACTTAAGATCCCTAAAAAAGTACTAAAAGTACTGAACATGAAAAACATTGATATTTCACTTATTTTGTGAAGTAGTATCTTACCTTACCTGACAACCTAACCTCAATCACAAATAAAATTTAACATTGAACAACTAAAAGCCTCTCTAAATTGATAGTACTTTTAAGTTAAAGTTGCTAGATTTAATTAAGGGATCTAAAGTAAAGCTTAGCCCAGTACTTTTTTATGTGTACCTAAACTAGGTTTTTGCCGATTATCCTGACTAAATTATGATTTACCCGTTGTCAGATACATATATTTAGTTATAAACAATATTTAATAAAAATCTACTGTCCTATGTATTAAAAACTGATTTAATATTAAATAACTACATTTATTTCATTTAGACAAAATTATATTTCGGAGGAATCAATTTCGACAAATTGATAATGCCCATTCATAATTGACATTACAAAAACTTGCTTCCTCAGAAATATAAATTTAGTGATTTTCTCCTAAATATACATTTGGCGAGATATACTTTTAGCGAAATGTCATTCTCTGGCACTTGAGTTTGTAGAATAATCATTTTGTAGAATTTGTAATCAGAGACTTTTTCGAAAAACAACATTTAGGAGAAAGCAATTTCGGCAAAATTGATAGTTCCCCTAATTTTTTGATATTTCTAAATGTTGAAAGTGTTGATGTTAATGAATGTTCTTTTTGTATCGCACAAACTTTTTGAACATATAACTTTCGTTTTGCTTTTGTATTGTATATATATTTATTTAGGGAATTCTTAGAATTTGAGATACAAAATTTATCAGCTCCAAAAACTTAATACCAGCCTATGATATTTTAAATGCATTTCACAAAAATAATAAATGCCTTAGTTTACAAGTTTTTCTAGCATTCAATATAAAATTTGCATTATAACAATACTAATAGTGAATAATAAAAGTTTCAAAAAGGAAGAAAGAGCGTTAACCGGCTCCTAAGTTGATTAATCATTTATGATTGCTCGATATATTATTTGCGCTGGAATTTCACTAATGTTTGGAAATTTAGAACTATGCAGTCATAAATGTGAGTACATATGTATTTCAATGCCCCCTCTTCAATTAAGGAACGATATCAATGTAGTTTTATTTAACAATTCTTAAAAATAGATGGTTTAAGCACAGTGTACCTTCATAGGCTCAATGCTTTTTGTTACGCTCAGCCCATATTCTTTAAATAGCCAACAGTAATAATACTATTTCGGTTATTCACATAAGAATATGTTTACCAAACACAAACCCTAGATGTCATCAGTTTTGCATTAGTCAGATGTTTTTATATTTACCGCTTGGGAATACATTTTTTTGTAGAAGCTAGCAGCGGATTTCAAATTAAACTTTTATTTCAATGATTCATTGCATTGTAAATCAAAGTTTGGACCCAGAAAAGCAGTCTTTCAATATATTTCTCGTAGAAGCCATTGTAAATCGTCTGGTTTTGTAAGCCTATGAATCAGTAACAAGACAATATTTTGTAAAGAAATATATTCAGTATTTTAAATCAAACGTTTATACGTGGTTATATGTAAGTTTTATACACAAAATAACATTTAAAATACAAGTATTAAATGATTTAGTAAAGGAAAAACTCTTCCCAAGAAAAAAAATACATTGAAATCGCGTAGATAAATACATTATACTAAATAATTAAGGTAACTGGCACCATTTTTGCTGGACGTTTGTGGCAACTCGAGTTCTGGAGTTCTTCATTAAAGATTTTTGAGTGGTACCACAGTATAAGGATATATCTTAAACTGTGGTGGTACATCTATGTAAGTCTTATACAAAAAATAACATTAAAATATAAGTATTAAATGATTTAACAATGGTAAAATTCTTCCCAAGAAAAAAAAATATTGAAACCGCGTAGATAAATACAGTATATTAAGGTAACTGGCACCATTTCTGCTGGACGTCTGTGGCAACTCGGGTTCTGCAGTTCTTCATTAAAAACTTTTGAGTAGAACATCTATAGGTCTTTGGTCTATGCATAAACTTAAAACTAATTTTAAATATGTTTATGTTCTACTAGGAAATGTTCCATAACAACTTTTATATTTTGTTTTCATTATACTAGTATGGGGAGATTTGAGGACTGGAAATATTGCTAAGTATTATGAAATGACAAAAATGAAACAAAGATAAATGAAATTCGTTTTGAAAAAAAACATTTATTAATGAAAATAGCAACTTACTTTTTAACTTTACTAAAATACAATGACTATTTAAGCTTAACATAATATATACAAATGAGTCACACCATCCCCACAGATGTAATGCTTATCGCTCGGGCTCTAGCCTCTTCACCCACTCTGGCTCAGAGGCATGAAGCAGCCTGACCACTCGGTCAGGGACCTGCAGCCGCTGAGGTCTGTTCAAATCTGGGTCTGTGTCAACTGCTCGACGCTGCTCGTGTAATGCCGAATACGGGACGTGGTTTTGAATGCTGTGAGGAAAGGCCGATTTATTTCCGAAGTTGTATATGTTTGGCGGTCTTTTTTGAACTGTTGGCTTGTAGCTGGATCTATATTTAGGCTCTGGGTACACAGGAGCAACATAAGGGGTGAGAGGTACATGCGGCTCTTCTCCTGGTGTAATATCATAACTGAAATGTGACGTAGGGAGATCATATGAATTAACTTGAGGTTTCGGTTTATATTTATTAACTAAGTTTCCATAACTTGGCCGGGGCTTTGAAGGATAATGAATAAGAGGACCAGGGAGCCTAGCAACTGGGGTTGTTTTCATAGAACCTTTTGCTTGTTCAACTTCTTTTTCCACTGGTAAATCAACAATTGCAACATTGATATCTTCTGTTATTGGTTGAGGACTAAATGTGCTGGGAGTGGATGGTCGCCTAGTGGTAGTAGTTGTAGACAAGACAAGCAGAGGAACTGGTGAAGAAGTGGTAGGTCTACGCGAGGGTGGAATGGATGGAAGGCTGGTACTGGGTCTACGCGAAGGTGGAATGGGTGGAAAGCTGGTACTGGGTCTACGCGAAGGTGGAATGGGTGGAAAGCTGGTACTGGGTCTACGCGAAGGTTGAATGGGTGGAAAGCTGGTACTGGGTCTACGCGAAGGTGGAATGGGTGGAAGGCTGGTACTGGGTCTACGCGAAGGTGGAATGAGTGGAAGGCTAGTACTGGGTCTACGAACAGGCATCATTAAAGCCATTCCACTATTTTCTGGCATTTTTGACCTGGCAAAAAAATATTTGTTAGAAAGTGTGTATTTTTAAAATAAGTGTATTGTGTAAATGTATGACTTTCTAATTCATATAAATTTGACACTATTGATAGCTTAAAACAGTCTATAGACAAACAATATAGTTGAAAAACAATTTATGTTTGCAAAAATTGTTATATAATAATCAATGCATTGACGTGTTGTATTTTTTTTTAATCTGACATTTAAAATGAAGATATGATAAAAATCTGAACTTTTTTAAGGTGTGGCGCTTTTTTTCCATGCAGTACTTTTTTCTTAAGAAATCCTTATAGACGTTTTTTCACAAAATTTGGGGTTTTAATGTTTAAATAAAGACTGGTAAGGATTGCTTATACTTATAATATATATTTGTATAAGATATATAATTCATATAAATTAAAAAACAATAATGTGGCGGTTCTGTCCGACGCGACGTCGCGTACAGGGTGAAAAAAATATTACCACTAACTTCCGATCGTCATAAAATATTTTGTTTTGTATCATCGAATACGCAAAACTCTGAATATAAAACAATATTTTTTGGTTAAATAAAGGTTAAATAAATGTTAAAAAAGGTTAAATAGGTAAAATGTAAAACAATAAAAGTCGCAGGAGTTTCACCCTGCCTTACCTGATTAATTTTTAATATATGCTAAAAAACTTGTAAACTAACACTAAAAACTGAAAAAGATATATATGACCGTTATGTTAATATATATTGTTAGTACATAAATATGCAGACCACATTTTATATTCTATTCATATTTAGACCGTCAACGGCCTTGGCCACGTTGAAACACCGCTTCCCGTATGATCAGCGAAGTTAAGCAGCGTTGGGTCTGGTTAGTACTTGGATGGGTGACCATATGCTGTTGGCAACAGGCGGTGAATGTGCATTGCACCCATAGCCTGGTCCATTAGGACCAAATAATAAATAATAAAAAAAAAACATATTTAGACTATGTTAATTGTTATAAGAGTTTTGTAATAATCAATACTTATTTAGTTTGCATTGAGCGCACTTGAAATACAGGGTGTACATAAATTAACAGCGTATTTTGATGCAATGGAAAACTTTTACGTAAATCTTTTGATAATTTTGATCATGTTCATATTACACACTTGGACGTGGATGAGCTCGACCTTGGCGTCCGCGTTCTCCAGATTTGACTCTCCTGGATTTTCTTTTGCATGGGGCTTTATCAAGCAAAAGTGCATCAGCAAGAAATTAGTAGTTACACTGAACGTAAAGAATGCATACATTCCGCAGTGTAGACATAACATACGAAACGTTTTTCGCAATACTAAAGATCGTTTTGAAATGTGCAGAGATACGGATGGACATTTTGAGTCATTTAAATGAAGTTTGTCTTTTTTTGTTGTTGATTAAATTTTGTTTTCTTTTTTGTTTATAATTTAGCTGTAAAAAATAAAAATCATATTGTTCTGTGTTTCAATTATCATTAAGAAAAATTTTTGATATTTATAGGGACAACCTGTACATGGAATACTGAAATTTCGAGCAGAATACAATTTCAGCATAATCAAGACAATTTAATACGAATTTTGTATACAAGTTTCAAATTTCATCAAAATACGCAGTTAATTTATGTACACTCTGTGTATTAATGTAACATTTCATACTGTGGAAATATACCATTGATTTTCATTGTATGGAATTTACAACAAAAAATAATAGTTAAAAACTTCGTTATTCTCATTTTTAGATTTGAAAAATGTCATATATTTGTGCCACCGATGGTACATGGTTTGCTAACTTAGTTTTTTATACACTAACCTCTCATGTTTCAGATACATTTGACTGTTTCTTCATGTTTAAGCCATTGCTTGCTAAAGTTGTAATGCAGCCAGCAGAAATGTGATACCTACATATATACTGTGTGATGGTTGGAGATTGTTTTTGATCCAGAATGGTGTAAACATACTAACCAACCAGCCAACATAACCCAAACAAACTGGTTTTGTTACAATAAAAAAACGTTTCTATAATGTTTCTAACAATACTTGAAAACATATTTAATTTACTGTAAAATAATAGTAACTGTTAAAATTGTAAATATTAACTTCCGAGATAAATTTATGGGGAGAAGGTAATTCAATAACAGAAGAAGAGATTAATCTAACCTAATGTTTTGTTTATCTTCAAACCAATTCCTCAGTTAGCAAAACAAATCGATTGACCTGATTTATTAATTAGTTAGCCAGAAAAACATATTTATTAGTCAGTGCTCTTCTATTGAATAATTATGATAAAAAGAAACACGAATCACATACCCAAAACCTCCGTCGAAATGAGCGAAGTCGTTCATCACAAACAATCCTTCGTCGACATTTGGATCGACAAGCCTCTCTGTTGTAGTTCTTGGTGGAGGAGGCATCGTCATGAGGAGGGAAGAAACAGGTGCTGAGCTTGGGACTGTGGGTGGAACAGTTGGGAGTGTGGGTGGTGCAGTTGGGGGTGTGGGTGGTGCAGTTGGGCGTGTGGCTCGAGTATTTGGGCGTGTGGGCCGGGTACTGGGGCGCGTGGGTCTGGTACCTGGGAGCGTTGGCCGGGTACCTGGGCGTGTGGGTCGGGTATTTGGACGTGGGGGTCGAGTACTTGGTCTTGTAGGGCGTATGCTTGGTTGAGCAGGCGGTGTAATTGGAATAGAATTTACAAGCTCATTAGGAGTGAGCTTCGGCATGTCTATTACATCAGGATTAAGTGACATCATCTCATCTGATCCACTCAAAGGTATAAATACAGAGTCATCGTTCGTGCTTATTTCTGGCAAGGGAGATACTGCTGCAGGTGGAACATCATCATTTCCCATTGAAATTGTCATTGTTCCGTCTCCTAATGATATTACCATAGTGTCATCTACTGTTGTTGATATCAAATTGTTGTTTCCTTTTGGGACTATTATTCCACCATCTTCTACAGAAGTTTCTACTGAAGGAACTATTGCATCCACTCCAGTCAAAGAATCAATGGTATCTATTGCTACAGAAGGTATTATATTATCTATTGCTACGGAAGGTATTACATTATCTATTTCCATGAAAGGTTCCATATGGCTATTCTTAATGAGAGGCTCAGAGTTACCATTCCCTAGGAAAGGTCCCATAACACCATTTTCCAGTATCATCATCATACCATCTGTTTCTATACTGCCAGTTCCTGTTAAAGAGATAAGCCCTTCAATCGGTTCTTGACTGTTATGTTCCATGGAAGGTTCCATATTATCATTTGGTGTCATTGGAATTGGCTCGGAGATTACCATAAAAGGAAGCATTTGATTATTTTCAATTGAATCCTCTAGACTGCTAACCTCCATTAATGGCATTGAAGAATCCAAGATATCTTTCTCGTCCAGAGGCGTCATTTCTCCCAATCCATCAAATGGTTGCATATCATTTGTTCCAATTGAAAGCACGGGGATATTATTTTCTATGAAAGGCAGCATGATGTCAGCTCCACCCATAGGTTTCATATGTTTTTCATCCATTGGAAATACATCTCCGCCTGGAATCATCAATGATACCATCTCCTCTGTTATAATTGTAGGCATCATTCCATCTGTATTCATTGGAAGTTTAATGGTGGCATCTGTGGCTGTTTTATCTACACTCATTAAAGATTCCATGTTATTATTTTCTATTGAAGAAACTGGTTCACCTGTTCCAGTTGAAGAGTCTGAATCACCTATTCCCATTGCAAGAGTTGGCTCATCTGTTCCCATTGAAGGCATTGGTGCACCAATTACAATTGAAGGAGCTGGTTCACCTGTTAATATTGCATGGGCTAGTTCATCTGTTCCCATTGAAAGAACTGATGCACCGATTCCCATTGAGGGAGCTGGTTCACCTTCTCCCATTGAAGAATCAGTTTCACCTGTGCCCATTGAAGGAAATGGTTCACCTGCTCCCATTGATGAAATTAGTTCACCTGCTCCCATTGAAAAAACTGTCTCATCTGTTCCTGTGGATGGTATTGGCTCATTCACATTTACATTCATTAAAGGGTTTACATTATTGCTATCTAGTGAAGGAAGTGGATCACCTGTTCCCGGCGAGGGCATCAATTCATTCACAGCCACATTTATTAAACCTCCTACGTTATTGTTTTTTATTGGAGAAGCGGGTTCGTTTGTTCCCATTAAAGACATCAACCCGTTCACACCCATACTTATTAAATCCCCCCCATTATTGATTTCTATTGGAGGAGCACGCTCGTTTGTTTCCAAAGAGAATATCTGTTCGTTCACACCCATGCCAATTGAAGGTTCTACATTGTTTGTTTCCATTGAAGGACCTAGCTCACCTGTTTCCATCAAAGAAATTGAAGAATCAGTGTTATTGATAATTACTGAAGGTTGTTTATTATCAACTCCAATTGAAGATGTTGATTCTTCTATCTCCATTGAAAGGATATCATGTCCCATTTCTTCAGAAGACTGCACGGGAGCTTCTCCCGTTGAAGACACTGGTTCGCCAATACCTATTGATGATTCCATGTTATTCGTTCCTATTGAAGCTGCTTGTTCATCTGTTTCAATTGAAGGATCTATTTTATCATTTTCAATTACGTTTGAATGTATCATTCCAACTGAATCAATTGAAGGTGCCAAGCCATCCATTTCTACTGTAGGCATTAGTGGATCATTTCCAGTTGAAGGATCTTCATTATTATTTTCCATTGTGGGAGCCATGCTATCTGCTCCCATGGAAGGCATTGATTCATCTACACCTGATGAAGACATCATTTCATTAAGTTGTGGCTCACCCATTGTCATCAAAGGAGCCATGTTATGAGCTCCCATTGAATGCATTGCATTGCCTGCACCTGAAGACATTGATCCACCTAACCCCATTGAAAATATAATGGTATCAGTTGCCATTGAAGGAATGGGCTTATTCGTTCCCATTGAGGGACTCATGCTATCATTTTCAACGAAAGGTGCTGCAACATCTGAAGATGTGGGAGAGCTTACTTCTACTGATGAAGTACTCGTGGATGGTATGGAGCTGGTTAGCATAGATGCATTCAAGTCTATTGCAGACCCAGGGGGAGGGGCTTCATTTTCAGAGAGAGGGGTTTGCTTCATCACCATGAAATCGGGATCTCCAGCTGCAAATATGAAACTACTCTCTTCTGATCCAATAATTTTCTGAAAATACAAATTATATTTTTCATTGCTAGTCCTATAGATACGTAACAAATGTTTTATTATGAAGCCACAAAATAAAAAACATTCCAAAGGAAAATATCAAAAATGTTTACAAACTTTTGTTTACCTGCAATGTGATTAAAACATCCTAAACTGTTGAAATTGATTAAAATATATGTTTTGTAATTTAATTTTTCATCGTCACTCAGATAAGCAATATATATCTGTAAAATTTGCGGGAAGCAGTTTTGAAAAATGATTCTATATTTAGTGCTTGGATGATAGATTTTGTTTATTTTATATTACATCAGAATGAGAATCAGGCCTTCGATCAATGGTTGACTGTACTAATGGCTAATTTTATTAAATGAACTGCATGTTATGATGTAGTTCACACATTGGAAAAAGAAGCTGCATTGATAAATATGTATTTTTATTTTCATGTGACATGCTTATCTTTAGCTATAATATGATTTAACAATGTCCTTTCTTTGCGATGAACTATATGATCAATATACACTGAATATGGTTATTAAGTTACTTTCATGTAGTTGATATTTAAGCCACAGTTCAATATTATCATATGAAAATATTTTGTATTATTTTGACACCATTATATTTCATGTTTTAATTGTGCTTCTATCTTACTTATAAATTTTATATTTTGAGTGTTTTTGTGTTTTATTCTTCTGATATATCATTGAAAGCATGCATTTATTTTTAATAATGGTACACTCAAACACTAAATATATTATGTCTGTTCTTAAAATTGTCAAGAATAAAACATTATAAAGTACATTATACTTAACAAGTCATAAAAAATGTATTCATTAGTAAAATAGAAAATCTATTAGTTTGGTAGTCTTAAGAATCTTAAATTCAAATTAATTTGATTAATAATATTTAACATGGAAAAAACATAAGAAAAAATTAATTTAAGGTTAAGTTCAAGTTAAAATAGAATATCAAAACTACATCACAAGACATATGAAGTTAGTTATTTTTATTAGGTTAATCCAACTCTTTTAAAAGAACTTTAAAACACAATTAATTTTGCTTCAATTTAAAATGAAAAAAAGATTTATTTAAGATGAAGAAAGTTATTGGAAATAGCAAACACAAAAGCTTACGTCTGGGTCGTCAGCTAAAAAGAACGTCTCCAAATCCGTGTCTGAAATATTGGGTTTTCCAGTCTGTCCTTGTGAGTAATCGACGAGTATAACCGTTGTGATGTCTGTGTCAGTCTTAAGGTTGTCGTTTAATGTAAATAGTCTTTGGATTAGTCTTTATAGTTAGTCATTAGTCGTTATAAACAAAGAGAAAGTTAGTTGAAGTCTTTTTCATCCGTAGAAACCTTTTGTCATATAGTATAACGAATAAAAAGTATTAAAATTGTAAAATGAAATAGTAAGTGTGTTTATTTAATTTAGTATTTAGAAATATAAAGAATACAAACAGACAGTCCTTTGACAAACTATTTTATTTCATTTAATCACATCATCGTCTCATATTTTAAATTGAATTTAATGATAATGCTAATCAATACTTTTCAAAAATTAAAGTCATGGATAATTGGGCAATGTATCATCTGCGATGTTTTAACATTGCTTCTTGTAAAATATTTTCTAAAAGGAACTTCAGTTCATAACGTAAACTTGATTTCTTCAAATTTTAAACTCTCTATAAGCCTTGGAGTTGCATTTCTCCGATCTATAAATCAAAAAGCGCATTTAAGTTCTTAATTGACTTTAGTGTAAATTTCAAAATTTAAAATCGACACAGAAGCAAAACAATTGGTAACTGATGTAATTATTAGTCTAATTGTAAAACAATCTATTTTATTGTAGTCATCTTTAGTTCATTGAATTGTAATGCGAGCATTTTTTTTTATATTTTAACAAATCCATTTTCTTTTAATGACATTCGTATATCCTTGCTTCGTGCG